>CM027126.1:31061164-31302374 GCA_015476505.1 Urochloa ruziziensis | reverse complement strand
CGTCGGCCGCGTGAGGCGGGGCTCCTCCTACTGCTCCGACGGCGCGCCGTTCCTGATCCTGCTCATGCCCCGCGGTCGTGGCGCGCCGCTTCTGCTCCTGCTTCTGCCGGCGAGTGGACGAAGGGTGGCCGAGCGGCGATGGGGCAGGGCGGCTCCAGGCCGCTGCTGGGCGGCCGGTCGCCCGAATCAGGCGTCGCAAGCACACGGCGCGCCGCTCCTGCTCGTGCTCCGCCGGCCCACCCTGATGTCGCGGTCGCCGGCGCGCCCGCTCCTCCTCCTGCTCCGCCGGCGCGCCGTTCCAGCTCTTGCTCGTGCTCCTGGCTCACCCGTGGAGGCCGGCGTGCCAGGTGAAGCTCGCCCGCGACGGCTGGCGCGCGAGGCGGAGGTCGCCCCCGGCGGCTCGCGCCCACGGAGGCCGACGCGCGAGGCGGAGCTCGCCGCGGCGGCTGGCGCGCGAGGCAGAGGTCGCCCCCGGCGGCTCGCGCCCACGGAGGCCGGCGCGCGAGGCGGAGCTCGCCCGCGGCGGCTGGCGCGCGAGGCAGAGGTCGCCCCCTCGAGCAGCGGACTGAGGGATGGCAGAGGAAAGAGGGGATTGGGGAAGAAGAAGCTTCCGACATGTGGGGCCCACGAGTCAGTGAGTGCAAGGTGGAGGTGGAGTAAGGGCATTTTTGTCCATACAAAAGCAACAAAGCCTGCACGTGGGCCCAAGAGAATCAAATACGTAGAGAATGGCCACCTCAAGCAAAGAAGGAATTGTAATGGCATATCTCCGAATAGGTGAATTGTAATGGCATATCTCCAAAACGTGAAAATTGTAATGGCATGGATCCAAAAAAACCCTTTTTTCAATTATCGGGTGTACACATATACACCCATGCCCTATTCTGGATCCGCCCTTGTATGCCTGTTGGGAATCCCTCCTTGCCTTCTCAAAAGTTCAATCTTTTCTGAAGGGAGATGCAGATGTAGGCTGCCTGCTACTCTATTCTTTTAAAACAAATCTTGCTACTTTGAATTTGGTTAGGTATAAAAAGTTGTTTACTGCCCTAGGATTGGGACACCCAACTTGGATCAGCCCTCAATTTGGGACGCTGCCTGTAGGTTGCTAGAGTTTCTTGGGTAGAAAATAATATTTGTTTTCTTAATTTATTTAGAACGAATTTGGTTGATTGGGCATGTTTTATGTAATCCACAACCATATAAAACAAAATCAAAGGTTATGCCTTTGTTATTGTTACAGCAAGCGCAACACCCTCCGAATCTGTTCCATTTCTTAAGGATTGCTCACAGTTTTTGCATGTCAAAATCTCTTATGGTGCTTGAAAAGCCACTGTGACCTAGTTATTCGTGAGAATTAACAGTAATTAGGGAAGTCTGGAGGAACTTGTTGAATCCAGACTTAGGTAGGTTTTGTATGTCCAGTTTCCACAGTTATCATGCATCATGCTTTCTAGCATTCTGATCACCACTGAGAAGTTGAGTAGCATGGCAACGGCTTAAAAAGTAGGGCCGTTTTTGTCTTCACGGTATTCATGATCACTGTTTGACCATGGATATACTGTAAACTTACCAAAATTTTGATTTGGGATCTAATTCAAGTTTAAATTTATTTCGTATATGAAGAAACATTCCAAGATAACTCTGCTCCAATGGATGAGAAGTGTAAAATCGGGACCTTGCATGTTGCTGATCTGAAAGATAATGATAAAGCCAAAGATGGATCGACAATGGAGAAAATAGAGGATCCATGGAATCCTCCTTATTCTCCTTGTCCTCCTTACAATGACAGCTCAAAACACATTGGGAACATGCAAATGAGGTATTGTAGCCACCAGTCATGGTATTTTCTCCCATCCATTTTTTTTTTCTTGTGTGTCACTCTTAACATTCTCTCTTTCAGTGGCTCCTTAAAACTACTGCTTTTGTTGCTAACTCCAGAGCAACTAAAATAATCATGCCAGACCGTACTCCCCAGGTTTCTGTTATCTTCATTTACATAATTCAGTCAACAAATTTGTTATTTTCCTTTAGTTCATGTGGTATTTTAAATTTATTAGCTTTTCTGCTGAAACGTCTTTTTTTTGGGGGTCATGAAATGCTCTTTACTGTAGTTTCGTTTTTATTGTCTTTGCTTTGTTTGTATAAATTTATCCCCTTTTAACTCTTTGCATTTGTGCATGGCTTAATACAGTGGGTAAGTGATGCATTGTGGCACAAAGTTCCTGACTTAGTGTCCATCCTCGAAGAGGATGATGTTGAGCACTTCCTCCACTTCTTTAGTAATAACAAGAGGTGCATATCATGGGGTTTTATCATCACCCCAGAAACCTTCAACTACATTGTTAGTGAAAATGCACTGCATTGTGCCAAAGTTGCGCTGGAGGGGAAAGCTCCTGAGCTCATTGGGCACCGCGCCAGTCCCAACTGCATGAATCCATATGGATACTTTCCGATTCATGAAGCTGCTGAAAGATTCTCTGTTGACATGGTCAAGTTGCTCTTCAAGTATGGTGCATCAGCCAATGTACGCACAGCTGGCAAAGAGATCAAGGAGAATCTACTCCCACTTCATGTTGCAGTTGAGAATACTTGCCTTCATAAGTATTTCGAGGACAATCTATTTCCTTGTCAGGATCATCGGGACTACATCTACAAGCTCATCCAGCTCTTGTGCCTACCGGAAATGGTTATTCTCACTCCTCTTTGTACAAAAAGTAGTACTACTTTCCTACCATGATGGAAAGAAAAGCAGTACATTGAGTATTCTTACAAATTCTAATAGATTGCTTACCCTTGGTTCTTCTACAGAAGATTTTCTTGGATACGACTAGATTGCTTGCAAAAAATACTGATAATCTACTTGATGAGCTCTGGAATTATGTCGAGGATAGCAAGCTTGTCCAAACTGCAGTTTTACTCCTGGCGGCTCAAGAGTCGATCCGTGTTGGATCTTCCTCCAAGAAGAGAAAGGCCATTTGTAAACAAGATGGTTTTGAAATTATCATGGCTCGTATGATGAAACACTCGGTTGCCCTAAAATGGGGGATGGGTCAAATCGGAAGGGCATCAAATCAGCTGGATGCGAGTTCAGCTCTTGAGTGTACAGCGTTGCTAGTTGATTTAATTTCCAGAGCTGGTGAAGCCCTTGGTGCATACATTCAGAAACATTCAGAGGTACCATCTTTTCTGTTGCCTTTTAAGAGCTATTTGAGCAAGAAAGCTGCTAAAAAAAATATTCTGTTTAATATATTCTTATCATATCATTTTATTATTCTTTATGAATAAATAAATAAATTTAAATACACAAAGTCATTTGCAAGGTCACTGTTTTGATGAACTTTACTATCTCGTTTGCACGTGCATAGGGTAGCATAGTGCATTTCTAGCACAGTCGATTTGTTTGTTCTGTTTGGCTGAGCTTCAACTTCATCTTAAAAACTACTTCCCAAAACTGGTGTGCCTTCTCAGTTAAGCTCAAAATCCCCATAGTACTTTTAAATATGAAAAAATCAAAACTTTCACTTTGAGACTAAAGAACAAAACAGAATAATGAAGAGTTTAGTGTTCATTTTGTTGTGCATTTACTTTATTAATCAAGTAAATATAAGAAAGTTGCAATAGCTATTTAGTTCAATATACGCTAGTTTACTGCAATCGGTGACTTACCTTTTGAATTTTATAGATTGTAATTGTAATTTTTAATTAGAAAGCCTAGAGAAAAGAACAGCTTTTTTTGTGTTAAAACAAGTACAGCATTGCTTTTATATTACCCTGTTGTATACATTTGTAACTATGATGTATCATTGTGTATGTTTGTAACTATGACGATGACACTTTTGCCTTTTGGTTATTTTATTTAGATATTTCTATTCCAGATCATTTGTTTCATCATGTCTTAAACACTGTTGGGTTATATGCCGTTAAGCTTTTTTTCCCTTCCAGTATTTCCTTAACTTGTATTTGGTCGATCTTATATAACAATCTAAAACATCATGCAGGTGACCCAATTGGAGGTTCTTGAACAGGTTTCTTCTATTCTTAAGGATCATGGATTTTTCCCTAATTCACAAGGCATTGACGTCAACAATCTGTACTACTCCTTGGGCTTTGCTTTGATATAATTTTGTATGCAAGTATATGATTTTTTTGGTTGACTATATTTTTATTTCCTCTTGTTTTTAAGCCACCCTTTTGACTGTAAAATGTTCGCAAAACCTGGCGAATCTGGTGAGTTTGTGGACTTGAGTTATTCTCTCAACTTTGCAAAATATGCCTTAATAATATTTTGTTGCACAAAAACAGGGGATCTGAATGCAACCAACATTGCTACAGGAATGGTCCCGCATGCTACATCAGAAAAGGTAGCAATATTTACGGTTCTTGCTGTTGCTTTTGATTATAACTTTACATGGCTGCTTTTAGGACAATTCAGTGTGGTTATTATGTCTCATTAACCAGAAAAAAGAGAACCCAATTTCTGTAGCTCTGTTTGTTTTTCTTTTAAAGCTACTGTTTTGAATATTGCTCACATCATCTTATTATATCAGTGTCTATCAATTGGGAAGTAGTATGGAAATTACACTAGTTTCTCACCAAATCTTTATGAGGAAATTAGCTCACTAGGGTTGAGGCATGAGAAGTGGTGCATCTGGCTGTTTGTTAATGTCTTATTTTTCTCTAGTCCCAACTTGGCCGCTTTTAATAACTGAATAATTTGTGCATTTTTTTTGGCGTTACCTGTGTAAATTTATTTGGTGCCTTTACTTTATGAGGATGGTAATCATGTCTTACTGTTGTATTAACAAGAGTATTATCTTGGTGTGCTTTTTCCATGCAAGCTTACCATTACAGCAGCTTTACTATGTTTCTTAAGCATGCTCCTTATACATACTACCCATTCAGTATCATTATTCTAAATTCAAAATAAAATAGTTCTACTATCATAGTTTTCGTTAACAATGCTTATCATGGCATCCAAGTAAGTCCTGCTGGTTGGGCATGGATATGCTGAAGTATGGATGCTTCTGGATCTCTAACACTATTTTTGTCGACCGTGGGACAGGGTGTGAAAAATAGACCAGCAAGAGGACGAAATCTGGAATACTTAAGGAACAGTTTCTTTCCCTATTGGAGATCAGTGTTATTATCCAATGTTGATGTGACGATTTTTCCAGCCTATGCAGTCACTGATCCTAAGTGTAGGCTTAACCTTAATAAACAACACCACAACTCTGTTGACAAAGGATCTTCTCTGATAATAACAAGCCGTAGTCTTAATTTGATGGGAAGAACTCAGCAAGCTACAAGTTACAGCAGGCTATTTGCTACTGCTGCGTTGAATAGAGCTCGAGCTCAACAGATTACTAGCAGTGTCATATCTAGAAGGCTGTTTGGTACTGCTGCGATGACACTTTTGAAGGTGTTGAAATAAGGCACTTTTGAAGATGTTAGAATAAAAAAAAAATCCATGAATAGAAAGGTACGGCATCAGTTTTTATTTTACTTTACTGTGTTCAATATTGCACATCTGTTATTACCTTTGTGTAGGTTTGTCACCATGAGGTTTTTGTTGTGCAGGTAGCAGAAAGTTTTCTGGCCTGATATACTTTATCATCTCCTGCATTCAAGCTGGCTGTTACCATTCGCAGAGATGCGATTTGTCGTGACTAATATGATTTCTGCCGTGTAATAAACCGGTGTGGTGTTACTCAGATAGTGCCTCCGGTTCGGAACATTCTGATCGGAGGCTATGCGGTACCTTTGTGCAGCTTTCTGTATTAAAGAAAATATAGTAAGCTCTAGCCAAAACTTCGTACCACGCAGGCAATGCTGATCTGCTTACAATGGCACTGTTTGTTTGAACTTATTTGAGAATTGATTTTTTTTTTCCGAAAACGCAAGAGAGCTGCGCTTTATGGTATTAGAGAGAGAAAAAGGACCCCATACAACTTCCCTCTCTCACACGGGGACCAAATATATGAGAGAGGTTAAGTTGACCCAAGGATAGAAAAAGGACTTAACAGATACCAGAGAACAAGACCAATCTATTACTACTCCATCAGAAAATATATTACTACTCCATCAGAAAATACCAGCCTAGCCTAGCGCCTGCAACCTCTTTGCACCAGCCAGACACCAGAGGCTGTGCTCGTCCTTGAGTGACCTCATGATGGTGTCTCTGCTCGTCCTTGAGTGACCTCATGATGGTGTCAACCGAGGGGGTTAACCCCTTCAAAGCTTCCAGATCATCCAAGCACCTAGAATTACCAACGAATTGACCCCTCTCTTCTGCTCCTTCCTCACCCTTAGGAGCTTGCGCCACCACTCAGCAAAACTGCGTTCCCGCCGGTTGGAGATGTACTGTCGATTTAGTGGATTTAGTGATGATAACAACTGGAACCAAACCTGTCTGGCCACCACACATGACACCAGTAGATGTTGTACGGTCTCATCCTGTTGATCACAAAGAGGACATTGATCAGGATGGGAAAATCCTCTCCTTTCAAGTCGGTCTGCAGTCCAACATCTGTTAGGTATCGCCAACCATAGGAATACTTTGCACTTATTAGGGGCCCAAGTTTTCCAAAGCCTTTTCCAAGGTTCAAAAGTTACTGACCCTTGAAAGAAAGCTCTATATGCTGATTTCGAGGAGTAGCGGCCTCCAGCCTCCAAGTTCCAGACATGCCTGTCTTCGATATCATTTAGGTGAACTTGGTGGATACAATCCCAAAGTTTTAGATATTCTACAATTCCATTCAGATTCAATCCTCCCCTTATGGCAGTGATCCAGCCTTCATTTTCGAGTGCTTCAGCCACAGTTTGCCTTCTACGAATTCTAGGCGGTACGCTTGCAAAGACAACAGGGGCAAGTTTTTCCACGGAGCAGCCATGCAGCCATTTATCAGTCCAAGAAAGGGTGTTTCTTCCATTCCCAACTTCTGTGCTGACCGCAATAGCAGATAAGGCCATCGAATTAGTATGTGAGGGGAGCTCTAGGTCAGTCCACGATCGATCAGCTCTAGTCTTCTTGAACCATTGCCATCTAGCTTGTAAAGCCCAAGCCATTGTTTCCAAGTTAGTGATTCCTAGTCCTCCAAGATCCAGTGGACGCATAACCTTTTCCCAAGCTACCAGACATCGGCCCCCGTTGGCCTTTTCTTTTCCTGTCCAAAGAAAGCCACTTCTAATTTTGTCAATTGCCTTGATGAACCATTTTGGGACGTTGATGGTGATCAGGAGATAGATTGGTATGGCTGATAGAACAAACCGCACCAGTGTGATTCGCCCTGCTCTATTGAGTAAACCCGCTTTCCATCCAGGCAACTTGTCAGCTATCTTTTCAATCCATGGCCATAGATCAACTTTACGCAACTTCTTGTTGGACAGAGGTAGACCCAGATAAGTGCAAGGGAATTCAGCCACACTGCAAGGAAGGTTATCACTTACTGGCCCCAAGGAAGAATCATCACAATGTATGGGGATGATGCTACTTTTATGAAGGTTAGTTTGTAGCCCTGAAGCTATACCAAAAGCATGAAGTATTTCTTTTGTAACTAGCAGTTCTCCCTCGACTGGCTTTATGAAGAGAGCTACATCATCAGTATATAGTGAGAGGCGCTGGCCTGACACCCTCCTGGACAATGGCTGTAATAGCTCCTCTTCTTCAGCTTTCTTAAAGATACTGTTCAGGATGTCCATGACAAGGATAAAGAGCATGGGAGACAGGGGATCACCTTGACGGAGGCCGCGTTGATGACGAATCACATCCCCCGGCATACCATTCAGCAATATACAGGTGGATGAGGAGGATAGCAGGTTAGAGATCAGATTTCTCCAAACCAGCCCAAACCCCAGATGTGTGAGAACTTCCATTAGAAAGGGCCAAGATACCGAATCGAAATCCTTTGAGATATCCAATTTCAGAAATAGGCTTGCAACCTTTTGACGGTGTAAAACCTTTATTGTTTGCTGTACCAGAATGAAGTTATCACGAATACTTCGCCCCTGAATAAATGCACTCTGGTTAGATGCCACCATAGAATTTAGGAGTGGAGCCAGTCGATTGGCTAGGACCTTGGTAACCAGTTTTGCAAAGCTATGTATCAGGCTGATTGGGCGAAAATCTTTGGGCAGCATTGCCTCAGCTTTCTTGGGTATGAGTGTGATGAAAGCGGCATTAAGCAAACCCAGTCCTCTAGCGTTACCTTGCTGCAATGTAATGATTGCAGCCATCACATCAGCTTTTATCACGGGCCAACACTCTTTATAGAATCTGCCCGTATATCCATCTGGGCCCGGGGCCTTGTTGGGTGACAAGCCTTTGATAGTCGCCCAAACCTCCTCCTCTGTGATCATATCATCCAGGCTGGACAGATCCAACCCTTGCCTATGAAAGTTATTTAGGTCAAGGGTAAAGGGTCTATCACTGGTCCTTCCAATCAGATTGTCATAAAAATCAAATAACACCTTCTGTTTGTCTTCCTGGGATGTGACCACTCTATCACCATCTGCTTGCTTGGGAATAAAATTCTTGCACTGGCGGAGGCAGCTTGCTTGTGGAAGGAGGTGTTAGCATCACCCTCTCTCAAGTATTTGACTCAGGATCGCAGTCTGGCCATAGTTCTTTCGAAGGAAGCAAGTTTCAAACAAAGTTTTTTTCAATTCCCTTCTCAGCCAATCTTCATGTGTAGATAACTGCCTTATGTCCTGGGCCATTTATGGCTCACGAGCCAGCGCCAATTGAGTCTTTATGTGCCCCACTTTCTTAGCACTCCAGGACTGTAGGGCTCGTGTCAACCGTTTAAACTTAATGGAAAGGCGTTCCATTGGGCAAGCCTGTCTAACAGGTGCCTCCCAAGAGCTTGTCACCGTTTCCATGAAACCAGGCAACTTAACCCAAAAGCTTTCAAAGTGAAAACGCCTTTTTCCTCTCCCCCCATCCTGTAAACCAAGCAAAAGGGGGCAGTGGTCTGATATGTCGCTTGCAAGACTTCGTAAAACACAATCAGGATATATATCTTCCTAGTCAAAAGTGCACAACACCCTATCCAATTTGACAAGGGTGGGGGAAGTTCTCTCAATAGACCAAGTGTACCTGCGTCCCACGAGCGGGATCTCCTTAAGCTCCATGTCATTCACGAAACGACAAAATCTTCCCATGAGAGCTCTGTTGACATTGTCATTGTTTTTATCCTCAGCACAGTAAATCATGGTGAAGTCTCCTGCTAGCATCCATGGTCCATTGCAGTTGCTTCTCACTTCTCTCAATTCCTCAAGGAAGACCGGCTTCTCTGCATCCAGATGAGGACCGTAGATACCAGAAAACCACCCGGCGTGCTCACCACTGCGCAATTTGACTGTAACAGAATGTCGATGAACATGATGGGAATCAGCAGTGAAGGAATCAATTCTCCAGGCAACTAAAATACCTCCTCTTGTTTCCTGAGCGGGAAGGTACACGAAGGAAGAATAATCCTGCCCAAGGATAGCTGACACATCATAGCTGGATATATGGGATAACTTCGTTTCCTGTAGACAAACCAGAGCAGGCTGATGCAACTGCACAGTCTAATGCACAACATCCCTTCTTGCTTTATCATTGAGCCCTCTAGTGTTCCATATTAAAATGTTGCAGGGAGCCATTGACGAAAGAGTAAAGGACCACCTGAAGGACCGATTAGGCGACCAGAGAGGGTTGGAGTGAATGGGAGCCGATAAAAATTCTTCTCAAGATCCAGCTTCTCCCAACTCAACTCCAAATCCAATGGACCGACCTTGCCATGATCACGTAGCTACTGTGAAGCTACTGACCCTAGGAACAAGATCAACGCAGCGGAAATCTAATCGAACAAATCCAACAAGAATCGAACAAGAACAACCCAAATCAGCATCTCTCGGCCAGGGGCGGTCACACCTATATCCAGGGCCGGTTGCACCGACCTGACCAGCCAGGGGCGGTCACACCTAGATCCAAGGTCGGTTGCACCGGTCCTGCTCAGGCAGCACGGGAAAAAGGTAAACTCGAGAACGGATCTCCCAAACGGCTAGGAGTCTTGAGGTGAAACTTTGGGTAGATGATATACACCTCAAGGAGAGGCTATGCCCCAAAAATCTCGGCCTCTAACTCACTAGAACTCCGGGAATTTCAAATCTAGCGAAGAACACAACCATAAAGAGTTCATCCTGAAATCTTCAAATTCAAGCCGATTCCCGGTGTTTGGGGGTAAGAGATCACCAAGAAAAGAGGCACAAGGCACTCATATGTGATTCCCCCAAAGCAATCCGAGAGAAAACGGGCTAAAAAGTGAAGAACGAAAATTCCCAAAAATGGCTCCGAAAATGGGAAAAATAAAAGGAGCTCGGGAATTCAAATCATGGCACAAAGAGAAATAGATTAAGCTTAATCAACCAACCATTAATTCACCTATACAACCTATGAATGATTCAAAGTAGTTCTACGTGGAGAGGGTGAAGGGAAAATAAACAAGCCAAAGAGAAAATAACCAAAGAGATGGCAGCCACCAACCCCTAGGGGGTCTATTATGTAGTCCAAGTGGTGGTGCTCAAATGACTTAACTACCCCTAAGTGATACATACCCCTCAGGGGCAAAGCTGACATTTGCCGTGAAGATTTTTCCGGTCGGGACACCTTCCACTGCCAGCTAGCTTCCCGCCGACGCAAGCCTTGCAGTCACGCCGCGTGTCCTCCGGATCGAAGCTCCTCGACGCTCACGGGCGACCTGCCCAGGTGGGACAGGTCACACCGCCCCTGGGAGGCGGTTGGACCGCCCCTGGCTGGCAGGCCGGGCCGTCGCTACGCCGAGTCCTCGGCCTAGGTTTTGAGGCCCAAACCAAGAGAAACTGTCCATCCGATGGTCTTCTGGCCAAACCACCAAACCCCACGTGCAAGCTTCGGTTGTGAGCCGCTACCTTGCACCGGCTTCATGTCCGCGTACGAGCTTCGGTTGTGAGCCGCTACCTCGCTCCGGAACCACGTCCCCTCGCTCGTTCTTGCCAGAATGTGAACCGCACTTGATCCATCTGGCCACCGGGTCCCTCGAACGAAGCCTACTTGTCTCTCCGCTCCTCGCAGGCCGCCATGGCTAAGACCTTTCGCGCCTGTTCTTCACCTGCACCAATGCAATCATGCCGCATTCTACACCTGCAATACTTGAGCCAAGGGAAACGTCAATCACTCATCACACCAGGAAGCGACCATCCACCGGTCCTCGGACACACCGGGTCCTCAATCTCCCCCTTGATGAGTGCATTGACAACACACACATAGTCACAATAAGAATCAAAGGAAAATAGAAAAGAAATCGTAAAAAAAACGCTCAAGCAAGTGACTAAAAGCAAGAACAAGCCGAACCAAAGTCACTTATAAGAGAAAAACTCCAGAAAACGCCGACCCTTCAATAAGAAGCGAAAGGGGCTCAACACCATCGGCAAAAGAGCAAACCACAAAACACAAGTCACAAATCTCCAAATCACTTTTCAGAACACTCAAAGCACTCCCCCTGCATTGATGCAAACTCCCCCTGAACAAATGAACTTGTGCGTGCAAAAGTATGTCGAAAATGACTCAAATCCCTGCCACTGCACAGGACCGGTTAGACCTCCTTGGAGGACCGATCAGACCGCCCTTGCCACAGGGCCGGTTGGACCGCCCTACCTAGTCAAGGCACAAAAAATGCAAGTCACACAAAAATGCTCGCAACGATGCCATTTCAACTCGAAAACCTTCCACAAGTACCCAACAATGTTTTCCAACTCACAAATTCTCCCCATTGTTGACAATGCACAAATCAAGACAAAAATGCAAAAGTTTCAACTATAAGCTTCTCAAATAGACAATGAGCAATACAAAATGCTACAACTTAGAGAAGAGGCAAACTAGATAGTTCATAGCATCATAAGGGCATTGCCATCAAGAGAGTAATGATATATAGCCATTTGACAAAGCCATGATCAATTTGTGCAATTTTATCAAAAGTTTCACCTCATGAGCAAAGTCCTAAACATGGATCATTTAAGCAAAAATGAACTTCATCTCACCAAGATTAAGCAAGGACAAGCATTCTTGACAAAAGATCATTACAAACGCCCAAATTCTATCTCATGTCATGTCAAAGCACGTAGCCATGTGTTCACTTCTCAAGGGAGACTTCTTCGGCAAACAACATGCAACCGTTTAGCACCCATGTGTGCAAGTGTGTGCAATGGTGAAAGCATAGAAACATGAGCATAAATATTTCTCAAAATGTATATTTTTCTCATCTTTCTTCTTTCATGCATAGACAACTCATTTTTCAAGTTTTTCAAATTAAGCATGGTACATGAAATGTCTTTGCGACAAAAAGAAGCTTATGCTCCTCCACAAGATAAACATTGGCTAAACATTCACAATGACAAAGGTCTTTGACCCAATTGAAATGAACATCTAATCCTAGCATGATCTTAAGCAAGATATAGCCATTTCGGCTCAAACAAGACATGCAAAGGCATTTAGAGTTTAAGTTCAGTTTGTCATTTTACTTCAAAAAGTGACTATCTCAATAGAATATATATCAAAACCATCAAGAGCATAGCCATCCATACAATCAATCCCTAGCCAGCCTGCCTAAACTCTAAAATGTAGCAAGTCGTAGCAATCACTGCATATAGGAGAAGCTCATCCTAAGATATGATACAAATGCAGCATGATATATCACAAGATGCCAAGATGAAAACTATACATCAAGATACAAAAGCGAAAAATATACATCAAGATACAAAGATGGATCAAACCAAATACAGTAGTATACAATATGCTACAAGAGAAACCTCCAAAACTCAGCTCAGAATGGCGCACACACACCAAGTTCTCCTCGCAAGCGGGTGAAGGTAACTTGGTCAAGTGGCTTTGTGAAGATGTCTGCAAGCTGGTTTTGGGTGGAAACATGGGCAAGCTCAATATCACCTTTCTCCACATGATCTCTCAGGAAATGGTACCTCACTTCTATGTGTTTGGTTTTAGAATGAAGCACGGGATTTTTGGCTATGCTTATGGCACTGGTGCTATCATAAAGAAGTGGTACATGAGTCATGTCTAAGCCAAAGTCTCTCAAAGTGTAGGTGATCCAAAGCAGCTGGGAACAACAACTAGCAGTAGCAACATACTCGGCTTCTGTGGTAGATTGGGCTACACTGGATTGCTTGCGAGAAGACCAAGACACAAGAGACGAACCAAGAAACTGACACTAACCAGAAGTAGACTTACGATCCACACGACACCCAGCTAAATCAGCATCAGAATAACCATGAAGTGCGAGTGAGGAAGCAGCAGAATACCAAAGACCCAACTCAGGAGTGTATTTTAGATACCTGAAGATCCGCTTGACGGCGTGTCGATGTGAAGTCCTCGGCGAAGCCTGAAAACGAGCGCACAAACACACGCTGAACTGTATGTCTGGCCTCGTAGCCGTCAAGTAGAGGAGGGAGCTGATCATGCTCCGGTACTCCTTCTGGTCCACTGGTTCTCCGTCCTCATCCACATCTAAAGTTGTAGTCGTACTCATCGGTGTAGTCATCGGCCTAGAGTCGCTCATGTCAAACTTCTTGAGAATGTCCTTTGTGTACTTGCTTTGGTGTACGAACGTCCCATCCTTGTGTTGCTTGATCTGCAGCCCGAGAAAGAACTGCAACTCTCCCATGATCGACATCTCAAATTCCCTTCTCATATCATCTGCGAACTTGCAACAAGACTGTGAGAAAAGCCACCAAAAATGATATCATCATAGTAAATCTGAACGATTAAAAGATCATTGCCATTTCTCAACAAGAAGAGCGTCTTATCAACCTTTCCCATCTCAAACCCCTTGCTAAGAAAGAACCCCCTCAACCTACCATACCACGCTCTGAGTGCTTGTTTTAGGCCATATAAAGCTCGGTGGAGTTTGAACACTCGGTGTGGGTACCTCTCACTCTCAAAACCCGGGGGTTGCCTCACATACACTTCTTCCTCGACCACCCCATTCAGAAAGGCACTCTTCACGTCCATTTGGTACAATTTGAACCCTTTAGCAACAGAGAATTCTAGAAGGATCCGAATTGCCTCCAAACGGGCAACAGGAGCAAAGGTCTCCTCATAATCTATCCCCTTCTGCTGCGAAAACCCCTGAGCAACCAACCTCGCTTTGTTTTTCACAATCTCTCCATCCTCACCCCTCTTGTTCTTGAAAACCCACTTGGTTCCTATGGGATGGCAATTTGGAGGTGGTTCAACTAACTCCCACACCTGGTTTCTCTCAAAGTTTTCAAGCTCTTCATGCATGGCATTGACCCAATCAGAATCAGATAAAGCGTGTCCAACATTTTTGGCTCGAAAGACGCAACAAAAGCAGAATGAGCGAAATGAGAGATGTTCTGTGACCTCGACCGTGTAGTGCGTTCATCCAAGTCCCCTATGATCTTCGAAGTAGGATGATTCTTCTGCACCAGCCGGGGAGCTTCTCGCCTCGAGATTGCCTCCCCCTCAACATCAGCTTCTACTTGAACTCGATCATGTGCGCGACTCAACGAAGGTGTAGCAGAGGGGCCGTCGTCGAAAGTCGTGGTAGTAGTGGAAGTAGAAGGTACACGATCTCCACACGGTGCATGATTTTCCTCATCATCTTCCTCGTCAAGCTGCTCTTCCTCAAAGATAGACTGTCCCAACTCATCATCACCTGCACACTCAAAGACAGAAGAGCTACACGGAATGGTCTCGTCGAAAGTGACTTCGCAAGTCTCCATGATTTGGTTAGTTTCAAGATTGAGCACACGGTATGCTCGAGAGTGATTAGCATAACCAAGAAAAATACCATCCGTCGAACGAGACTCAAACTTGTCCAAATTTCCTTTCTTAAGAATGAAACACTTGCAGCCAAAAACCCGAAAGTGACTCACACGGGGGGAATGACCATAGAAAAGCTCATAGCAAGTTGAAAGTGACTCACACGGGGGGAATGACCATAGAAAAGCTCATAGCAAGTTTTCTTCTTGAAACCACGAAGGAAAATCTGATTCGAAATATGACAAGCTGTATTCACTGCCTCTACCCAATATTTTCTAGGAGTCCTATGCTCATCTAGCATCGTCCTTGCCATCTCACAAAGAGTCCGATTCTTCCTTTCAACAACTCCATTTTGGCAAGAAACATGTGGCGAAGAATATTGATGTTCGAGACCAAGATCACGACAGAAGGCATCAAAACGAGTGTTCTTAAATTTCGTACCATTGTCACTGCGTATAGCTCTCATGGCACCACCATTACTCTTGTTTTTCAACCTCAAAATCAGATCTCGAACAAACTCAAAAGTCTCATCTTTAGACGCCAAGAAGAACACCCAAGCATATCGAGAAAAATCATCCACCACCACAAGAACATACCATTTCCCACCAACTGAGCGAACGCGAGCGGGACCAACCAAGTCCATATGCAAAAGCTCCCCTGGACGCTCAGTCATCACATCAGTCAAAGGTGGATGAGAAGCAGCAACCATCTTACCATGCCTACAAGGTGCACAAACCAAATCTTTCTCGAACTTGAGCTTGGGCAATCCTCGGATAAGGTCAAGAGCACTCAAGCGTGTGAGTAAATCAAAGCTCACATGACCCAATCTCCTATGCCACTTCCAAAGCTCAGAAGAAGTACCAGCGATCAAACACCGTGAAGGACCAAAAGATCGAGAAAAATCAGCATGAAAAATATGTCCCTCTGGAATGATCATACACACAAGATCACCTCGAGAATCAAGAATCCGAGAATCACCACTCTTAAACCGAACCTCATAACCCTCATCAAGAAGCTGAGAAACTGAAAGCGAATTAAAACCAAGATTCTTGACAAGAGCAACCCGCTTCAACATAAAACTGTCACTCACCTGAACAGCACCCTCAGACAGCACTCGACCTCTACCCTTATCCCCAAAAGTGATGTATTGCCTCGACACCATCGGGGTGAGGCTGGAGAACCACTTCCTATTACCTGTGTCATATGCCTCGAACATCCGGAATCCATCAACCAAAAGTTCTTCAAACCTCCCACCTGCACAATCAAAAGCGAGAACGAGAATGAGCGAACGACTCGACACTGGGGTTAGCACAGAAAGAGTTAAACTAGTGTCAGGCCATCTGCTCAAAAGAGGGGTTAGAAAAATCAGCACTACCACGTGAAACCCTCTCGTCTCTCACCATCAGACCTCTAGCACCACGCGGGGGAAAACGCGGCCTAGACTCTCTCCTAGACTCAAAGCTATGGTCAAACCTCCCTGCACCAAACTGACCACGAGCAGGAGGCCGCCTAGCAAACTCACTACGACCTGAAACACCACGACTACCCAACGAAGGAATTGTACGCACAAAGGCCTCTATCCTAGGCAAAGGTGAACGAGACACAGGCACACTACGGGAAGAGTGGTACCTGTCCCTGTTCCCAAACTCCCTTTCTCGTCTCACCTCCCTCTTCTTTCTCCAGCAAAACTCTTCTAGGTGATCATCCCTTCCACAATGATCACAATGAAAGCAGACTGGTTTTGGCTTTGAGGTTTCTCTCGGCTAAGGCTTCTCACTTATCTGATAACCCTCACTTCTCACAAAGGTCACTCTCCTTTAAAAGTTGTTTGTCTTTGGTGGAAACTTGGGAGGACCAGGAGTGGTATCAAGCTTGTTCAACAGGTGGTTGGGCTTAGGTGTGAAGCTGTTCTTTGGTGGAGTTCTCTATGGTGGTGTTGGGATGTTTTGAGGTGGAACTGACTTGCTCTTTCTCACAACCACTCTCATCAAGCTTCTCAGAACCCAAAC
Source organism: Urochloa ruziziensis (assembly GCA_015476505.1). NCBI lineage: Eukaryota > Viridiplantae > Streptophyta > Magnoliopsida > Poales > Poaceae > Urochloa > Urochloa ruziziensis. Next base: position 31,285,550 of record CM027126.1, on the reverse strand, counting down.
CACGATCATCGGCTCTCTTGAACCCAGCAATCAACATCTTAAGCTGTGGTTCACGACCGGACAACCAACCCAAACACTAACGCAACTCACCATTCTCATCTTGCAAACGATCAACAGATTGTGACAGCTCAACATTCTTCAAAGCAACAACATCACAAGCAGAACAAGAGTTTGCAATAGGAGACTTCAATTCAGCTTCAAGTGAACTAATCATGGTACGAGATTCAAGCAACTGAGCATGCAAAATAGGACAAGAAGTACAAGCACCTAGCAAAAAAGATCTAGACTTCAACTCAGCAAGCTCAACCCTAACTCCTTCTAGATCATCTAAGCATGTCATGTGTTTTTCCTTAAGAGCAACCAGATCAGCAAGGTGCACATCACAAACTGAGCATTCAAGTTCATCAGAAACAACAGGAGCATCTTTCAACACAACAATCTCAGACTCTAGCTCAGCTATCCTCTTCCTAGACTCAGCAAGCAAAGACTCAAAGTCCATCGCCTTCCTTCTAGTCTCAGAAAGTAAGGCTCAAGCTCCCCAACCCTTTCCTTCGACTCTCCTAACAAGGACCTAAACTCTCTCTTCTCCTTGTTGGTCTTCCTAAGCACATCATCACGATTGTCGACCAATTCTTCTAGCCTAGTAATCTCCTTACGCAAAGAGGTGGGATCGGTCAATACCTTATCCTCGGAGTCGGAGTCGGAGTCGTCCTTGCTCTTCATGTTGTCGGAGTCGTGCGCCATGGTGCAGTAGTCGACGGCGGTGAAGGAGATGCTATTGAAGTTGCGGTTCATGTGCTTCTTCTCCTTGCGGTGGCCGCGGTCTTCATCATCGCTGCTCGAGCTTGACGACGTGTTTGTGGAGCTCGTGTCGATGTCGCTCGCATCAGCCACCATCGCTCGAGATCGGCTCTTCTTGTGTCCACCGTGCTTGTTCTTCGTCTTCCTCTCATCCTTGTTCTTGTGTTTGGAGCGGTACTCGTCCTTTGAGCGGTGCTTGTGCTCATCTCGCGGGCGGTGCTTGCGGTTGTAGTCATTCTTGATCTCCTCGGGGCACTCGGCGATGAAGTGGCCCATCTTGCCGCATCTGTAGCACGTACTCCCGGCGCGCCTCGAACCCTTCCGGTTCTGGTACATGCGCTCGAACCTCCTCGTGAGCAACGCGAGATCCTCCTCGCTCAGCACCTCATACTCCTCATCTGGAAGAGACACAAGAGAAGACAAGGCAAAGTGTTTGGAAGTATTAGCATGCCCATAACCAGAACCACTGACTAGAGCCAGACTATGGGAATCAGTCGGACTCTTAGCCTTAGCAATCAGCTGTCGATCAACCTCAGAAGACTTCAACTTGGAGAAAAGCTCATCAACTTGCAAAGTTTCATAGTTAGCCGACTCCATGATCGCCTCAATCTTGGCACCCCATACGGATCTATCAAGTGAAAGCAAGAGCTTCAAAGCTCTGTCATGATCCGAGTATGGGAGCGCGGCAATGTTGACTTTCATGTTGTTGACTATGGTAGTAAAGCGCTGAAACATAGCATCAACCGACTCACCAGGCAACTGCTCAAAGTTTTCATACTCTCTGCGATACACCGAGAAAAGCCTAGCCTTCACATGGCTATCACCACCGTGGGCTACCTTGAGCTTCTGCCAGATCTGGCTAGCTAGGTCCTCGCCCAAAACCCGCTCAAACTCCTCAGTCGACAAAGCACGGAACAAGTAATCGACGGCCCTAGTGTTGGCCTCGAACTTATCTCTCGCATCCTGGGCATCTAAGTTGGTGGGATTCACATAGTGTTCATCTTTGGTCACATCCCACAACAACTTTCCTTTGCCTCGCAAGAAAGCGCCTATACACGTGACCCAATTCGGATAGTTCTTCCCATCGAAGTGCGGAGGCCCGGAACCCCGATCTTGGTACGCCATTTTTGATCTTAGACTGGTTAGAGTCGCAAAGACCCGTAACCGGCTCTGGTACCAATTGAAGGACCGATTAGGCGACCAGAGAGGGGGGGAGTGAATGGGAGCCGATAAAAATTCTTCTCAAGATCCGGCTTCTCCCAACTCAACTCCAAATCCAATGGACCGACCTTGCCATGATCACGTAGCTACTGTGAAGCTACTGACCCTAGGAACAAGATCAACGCAGCGGAACTCTAATCGAACAAATCTAACAAGAATCGAACAAGAACAACCAAAATCAGCATCTCTCAGCTAGGAGCGGTCAGACCTATATCCAGGGCCGGTTGCACCGACCTGACCAGCCAGGGGCGGTCACACCTAGATCCAAGGTCGGTTGCACCGGTCCTGCCCAGGCAGCACGAGAAAAAGGTCAACTCGAGAACGAATCTCCCAAACGGCTTGGAGTCTTGAAGCGAAACTTTGGGTAGATGATATACACCTCAAGGAGAGGCTATGCCCCAAAAATCTCGGCCTCTAACTCTCTAGAACTCCAGGAATTTCAAATCTAGCGAAGAACACAACCACAAAGAGTTCATCCCGAAATCTTCAAATTCAAGCCGATTCCCGGCGTTTGGGGGCAAGAGATCACCAAGAAAAGAGGCACAAGGTGCTCATATGTGATTCCCCCAAAGAAATCCGAGAGAAAACGAGCTAGAAAGTGAAGAACGAAAATTCCTCAAAAATGGCTCCGAATATACCTCCAAAAATGGGAAAAATCAAAGGAGCTCAGGATTTCAAATTATGGCACAAAGAGAAATAGATTAAGCTTAGTCAACCAACCATGAATTCACCTATACAAACTATGAATGATTCAAAGTAGTTCTAGGTGGAGAGGGTGAAGGGAAAATAAACAAGCCAAAAAGAAAATAACCAAAGAGATGGCAGCAACCAACCCCTAGGGGGTCTATTATGTAGTCCAAGTGGTGGTGCTCAAATGACTTAACTACCCCTAAGTGATACATACCCCTCAGGGGCAAATTTGACATTTTCCGCGAAGATTTTTTCGGCCGGGACACCTTCCACTGCAAGCTGGCTTCCCTCCGTCGCAAGCCTTGCAGTCACGCCGCGTGTCCTTCGGATCGAAGCTCCTCGACGCTCACGGGCGACCTGCCCAGGTGGGACCGGTCACACCGCCCCTGGCTGGCAGGCCGGGCCGTCGCTACGCCGAGTCCTCGGCCTTGGTTTTGAGGCCCAAATCAAGAGGAACCGTCGACCCGATGGTCTTCTGGTCAAACCACCAAACCCCGCGTGCAAGCTTCGGTTGTGAGCCGCTACCTTGCACCGGCTTCATGTCCGCGTATGAGCTTCGGTTGTGAGCCGCTACCTCGCACCGGAACCACGTCCCCTCGCTCGTTCTTGCCAGTATGTGAACCACACTTGATCCATTTGGCCACCGGGTCCCTCGAACCGAGCCTACTTGTCTCTCCGCTCCTCGAGGGCCGCCATGGCTAAGACCTTTCGCGCCTGTTCTTCACCTGCACCAATGCAATTAAGCCGCATTCTACACCTGCAATACTTGAGCCAAGGGAAACGTCAATCCACACCACGTTGTCAATCACTCATCACATCAGGAAGCGACCATCCACCAGTCCTCGGACACACCGGGTCCTCATCACCAATTGAGACAAGATACACACTAGCACACCGTAATGCTTGCCACAGTACGCACCTCATCACAAGCAGGTGCATTCCATCCGAACAGCGCAGCTACCACTTTCACATGATCAAGGCTAAGAGTCTAAGACCCTGCTCAAAGATTCTCACATATTGCTTGAGGGCTTCATCAGAAATTACTTCCTGGCCGCCAGTTTCTTCACTGAAAGTTAACTGTCGACAGACAGTAGCTGCACTACCTTGGTCAGACCGTCAGAGATTGGTGGCAGGTTAGCAATTCTTCTGCTTCTTCTGGGTGCAAAGTCTTCTGGCAGGGTCTTCTTCCTTGGCTTTGGTGGCGGAGGGCAGCGCAGCATCACCCCCACAGGCTTGGTGACTTTGGCCATGAACTCCTCCGTTGGAGCAGTGGCGACGGGGGCATCTTGCGCATTCGGGGCAGCGCCTGCAGGGGACACGAGCGGAGGCACGTCCGCGGCCAGCGGATAGGCCTGAACGTCCTCTACGCCATTCTTGGAGGTGGCTTCAACCTCGCCGGAACGCCGTGCCGCGGGCGGAAGCCGGTTCAGGCCGTCAACGCGCACCGGATTGGAATCCAGTGGCGGAGGCTGAACGGCCTCGACGGCATCCGCGGCGGCATGATTGTTTGAGAATCTCGTTTTTGAGAATTTGATGTAGGGAGAATCTGCTGGCTGGATAAGCCGAGAGTTTGGCAATTCTGATTATTTCAAGTTCATAAATTTAGAGTTTGGCAATTCTGATTATTTCGAGTCAGTTATTTATTGTCCTGAGTATAAAATGACGGATATGCCATTTGATTCCTAAGTATGAGCATGGCACTCTTCAATATTTTTGAAGTTTATTTTTACTATTTCTTTTTACCTCTTGTACACTAGGTGGAACCCACATCTAATGGGTAACTTATTTCTTTTTTTTCTTATTTTCCTCTCTCTGTCTTCTCTTTGTTCGTCTCTGGATAGCACTCGGCAGGGGCACTCGCGAGCCAGCTCGCGGGCTGACTTATCCGGAGCCGACTGGCGGAACTCGCGCTTGGAGCCGCCCAGACAGCCGGCGGCGGCAAACGTGCACTTGCACCAGAGGTGGGACTTTGGTCGTGCCAGGTAGACCGTGCCTCGTGCCGTGTAGGGTGGGGATTTCTAGACACGTCATGCAGTGCCGGCGTAGCACGACTTGTCTTTTACTCGACCCAAACACGACACATGGTATGCCAGCACGCCTTCGTATCGTGCCAGCCTAAGCATGGTCCTCGAAATAAATGCGTTTGTTTTTTATTCATACTCTTTTTTTCATATAGTTATATATCCATATGATAGAAAATAACCTTTTAAATTAATAGAGGAAATAAATCTTATTATGAACACATTGTAAGTTGATGTTAAGATATGCAACATTATTCATTTTATGAATATTCATTGCCACAATTCCATGCTTAAAAGGTTGATTTTTTTATTTTTTTCCTCACATTAATTATGTTAAACTATGAAAGGTAAATCGTTCTGTGTCCGTCCAAGCACGGTCTAAGATACGTGTTGTGTCGTGCCACCCATCGTACCGAGATCCACAATTAGCACAGTCCAAATTCCAGCTCTACTTGCGTCTGTTGGTGCCCACGCAGGCAGCGGCGACCATGGTGGCCCCACGCCTTTTTTCCTCCACCCTCGTGCTTCTCCACCTTCGCTCTCCTCTGCTCAATGATTCGATTAATCGTGGGGGACGATGATGTTACAGCTCCAGTTCAATCGTGATTTCTCGGGGTGCGTACTATGTAAGAAACTCAACTAAGGAGACACATATAGGAGACACCCGCGTCTCCTTTTCCTCAAAGGAGACGCGGGTTCTTAGGCCGCGTCTCCCATATTTCCAGGCAGAAAACCGCGTCTCCCGTATGCTCATATAGGAGAGACAGATTCAAATTCCATGCCCTCTTTGTCTGTAAATATGGGAGACATTGTTTACTAAACCGCGTCTCTACTAAGGAACCGGGTCTCCTATGGTTCAAACTAAAGGAGACACGGTGTTGTAAACCATGTCTCCACTATTTAGCCCTGTACTAGAGAAGCGGGTTGTTGCGCGCATCTCGTTTCGTGTTGACTGTAGGAGACGCTGCACTTCTACCCGCGTCTCCCATAACATAACACCCTCCAATATTGCAGGGCCAAGTGTCACCCACTTCTGGCACGTCCGTGCACACCGGCGTCGCGAGGGCCGGCCGCCTCCTTGGCACACCGGCGGCGCGGCCCAGCCTCCTCTGATTGGTGCCACCCCGCGCGCACCGGTGCGTGCACGCGGCTTCCTCCCTTCTCGCTGGCGCCCTAGCTCCTCCCCGCGCCGTGCCCTCCTCGCTCCTCTCGCCGGCGCCCTGCTCCGCCTCTCGTCGGCGCCCTCCTCCTCTCATCGCGCAACTCCGGCCGGCACACGCTGCAGCTCTGGGCCGGCGCCGCTGCAGGCGCGGGGCGCTCCTCCGCCATCGCCAGCTGCCTCCACCGTCGTCGCCAGCTGCTTCCGTCGTCGACGGCCAGGCTGCCTCCACCATCGCCAGCTGCTCTCCCTCTCGTCGAGCTCCAGAGCTCCAGAGCTCTCCCTCTCAGCAAAAGGATACAACACAGCCGGCCCTCCTCCCCTTTTGAAGGTGGATTAGTTGAACTTGGAGCTAATTACTGTGTGCAAAATATTTGCAAGAGATCACCCTTATAGTTTTTAAGCATCTTGGGTGATCATGACAACAAGTATCAAGTGAGCATAGTTTAGAACGAGAATAGTTGATGAAAGTGTCAATCTTGTTTGGGTATCCTTTTGCTGCATTTAGAACGAGAATAGTTTCACTTGAGAATGCTAAATGTATCCTTTTGCTGTAGAGGCAAATTGATGAAAATGTCAAGCTTGTTTTGTATCATGGTTGAATTCCTTTACTTTTGCATTGTGTATGTGCTTAATTCCCTTGTGTGTATGTGCAGAGGCGTCCATCCCCAGCCTGGGCTTGGGCGCCCCCGTGTCTCCTCCGCTCCGCTACCGCTCGCCGGAGCATAGCCGCGTTCCAGGCTCTGCTTGCCGGATCGAAGTATCACTTGGCTCGCCACTTCGCCAGCCAGAGTTCCATGGGCACGCAGCTCCTCGGCTCGCCAGAGCGCCACCGCGTTCCCAGAGCTGCGCGCCGGGGACGGTGGCGCGCCGCACCACGTTACCCCGCGGCGAGATCGCGGTGTCCCTATACTCTGCAACTGGCGGATCCACTCGCCAGAATCCACGACGATGTCATCCAAGACACAGCACGAGCACGTACGAGGCTGGGCAGGCGCCGTGCGGCGGCCAAAAATTTCGCTGCTCTCTACCAATGTCGTTCGCGGTGTCGCCATGCGCGCCGGATGCTGACGAGGGGTTCTATGGGCGCGCACGACGTCCTCGACACCACGGCCGTGGAGGAGGCTCTCGACTCGAGGTAGGCCCGGCTCTAGCCGCCACCCGGTGCTGGCGCGGCGGCAGCGGAGCTCGACGGCGACGACTGCTCTGCTAGAAGACGTTGGCAGTCTCGGGACCGCGGCTCACTCTGCTGGCGCTGTGGGACGGCCCGCAGGGGAAGAGAATTGGAACCGGACACCGGAGGAGTTGGTATAAGCTGTGGATGCCGAATATTGGAGCGACTAACAGTGCAGTACTACAGCAAAATTTTGAGCGAGGTCAATTCTTATGATCACCAAAGAACGATAGCGACTTGGGCACATCGACAAATCACTTAGCTAGCATTGTTTTGAGTTCATCAAGTCACCATACAAGGTGTCCAAGCATTTAAGCATCAATACCTCTCGCCTTCTCTTTACTGTGACACACTGCACGGTTTCTAGTATTAAACTATTATCTATGATAATAGATTGGCCTTGTGAGTTGTGTCCATGTGGATTTTGAGAAGTGATAATTTTGATAGTCAATAACCCTAACATTTGATGATCAACTAAACCAAGACCAAAGTTACTTTACCATGGCTTTGCACTGCAAAGTTTTTATACCTAATGAGCAATTTTTTCTTCAAGAGTAATTGAGGGTGACTCAAATCATTTAGCTGATTAGAAAAGGTAACAAAATCATGAACAAATAAATAAATACTAGCCCCTCTGTTCCTTTATATAAAACGTTAAGTGGTTCAATTTTAAACTAAGAGCATCATATATAAAAGAACGGAGGGAGTATAACACAAATGAGGGCAAGGCACTAAAAATTAGGAAAAAAACGGTATTTTTGCTTAAATAGTGAATAATTGCTACTTTTTGGTAATATAAGTACTGTGTTTACAAACATGTTCAGTAAGACACCACAGGCTTATCCCAGGGGCAGGCATCTAAGCAAGCACTTACTGACGTTGCCCAACATATCTAACAAGCAAGCTGGACTTGATCTTCTGTTCAACGAGGAGTTGAATGCAACACAAGCATTCCTGAGGTTATGGCAGAAATACGTGTCAGCCAGAGCCAGTGAAGTAGCCACATCCTCAACACCAATGCTCTTGCAAAGAATGCCTTCGCAAATCAGCTTCAGCCGTTCCATGCCGTACCTATCTGCAGCCACAAGCAAGTGCCTAACCATTTCCTTCTTGTTGGTAGCATCATCAAACTCCTCCAAAGAAGGAATCGAGTCCGTGTACACGAAGTGAAGCAGCGCTTTGAAGACATAAGGATGCATGTCCTCGATAGTCAAGTACTTGCTCGGTTTGTCAGCCATTGGCCCGTAGAGCTGAGCGTCGAAGACCGGCGACCGCATTGCGAGCACAATTTTGTGGGCCGGGAAGAGCACGTCCTTAACTTTGAAGACCACATCCGCTCCCTTCATCTCCTCCTCGTGCCGCAGTTTCCCAAGATTGTCCAGCAGGTCCGAAGGCGGCACCCGCACCTCGAATCCACCGGGCTTTACCAGCGTCTCCTTGATCACGGTGACATCGCACTGGATGACGAGGCAGTCGTCTCGCAGGTACGAGGACGCCTCGATCTCGCTCGCGTTCTTGTTGCTGAAGGTGCCCCAGCAGGAACCTTTATTGCGGAACAGCACCACCGGCGTGGCCGTAGTGTGGATCGCCGTGGCCTGGCCCGTGGCCTGGTCGACGAGCCTGAACTCGAAGAGCGCCCTCACCTTGTTGGCTATCCAGCTCATGAGCTCCAGGTAGACCACGACGCGGCCGGCAGGCACGGGCAACCCGCCGAGCGTGGTAATCGTCGCCTTGACCCCGTCGGGGTAGTAGAGTATGCTCCAGTCGTAGCCGCCGACGGCGAAGGTGGCGGAGCGGAGGGACTTGCCGACTCCGATGCCCTTGTGCAGGCTGTATCCGGCGACCCTGAACACGTGCGTGCCGTGCGCTGTCTTTGCAGCGCACGTCGACGCCGTCGTCGTCTGTGAGCTTTGGGACGGTGCTGCCATGGTCGGCGACTTGGCAGGGAAGTATGACGGCGTCGGCGCGAGGGGCGAGGGTTTGGGGGCGTTTGTGGGCAATTGCAGGAACGGAGCGGAAACGAAGAGGTTTTGTTGACGGGATCTCATCCATGGCACGTCCGAGACGGAACCGTGTTCCGTGCCGGGTTCGGACGATCTCATCTCACGCTCCCTCCGAGTTGTGTGGCTATGCAAGTGCAACTCGAGTAAGAATACGAAAGATTTATTTTCCACTCCGAAAGAAAAAAAGATTTGGTTTCCTTTTGCTGCAATCCGGGGGAGTTAGTTTGGGTCACGACTCACGAGCTCTACTGGCTAGACGACGCCCAGTGTTCCATCAGAGTTGGCAATTGGTATCTGATCCCCAGCGACCGCACAGGCAGCTGATGACACCATCGCCGTTGCTCTCGAGCCGAGCAGTGTCCACGAACGCCTACTCGTGCTCCCCAGCGACCGCACAGGCATCGCCGCGTCGCCGCCTACTCGTGCTCTACTGGGGTGACGTCTGCGCGGTCAACCGGTCATGCTGGTGAGAGGGCCAGCCGGACAGGTGGGCAGCAGTACCGCGATGTAGACGCGCATGAAGTGGCCCCGCGCACCTCCATCCGGCGAGCCGGCGCTGGGAACGCGGTGGCGCGCTCTGGGAACGGGTTGGTCTGAAGCCCAGGCCGGTCGGAACGCGCGAGCGTGGCGCGGCGGCGGCGGATGCTCTGTTCGAGGACGCTGGCTGTCTCGCCACCGCTTCCTTGGGGACCACCTCACTCTGGTGATGAAGCTGTGGGACGGCCAGCATCTGCGTGTACTCGTTCCTGTGTGGGGCGTCAACGCATCGGCACAGGCAGCCGGCGGCCGGCGCGACGAGGCCATCGCATGGCCAGTGCTCTGGAGCAGTGTGACGAGGCCATCTCTGTGGAGATGTGGGCCGGATTCGGCAGAGCAGCGACCGGACCTGTTCGTCTTCTCGATTGGGGAGCCGCAGGGCGAGGCCCAGGTCGTGGATCGTGCAACTGTGCGAGAATGGCCGGCGCAGCGGCTGAGGTCCACGGCGGCGGCTCTGGGCGCCGGGCCTTGCCAGACGATGCCAGTCCCAGCCGTGGCGTCGGCGGATTCATGCACACTGATTGAACCCCGGCGCCGCGGCAACGGAGCTCGACGGCGACGATCGTTGTGTGCTCGACGACGCAACGCACGCCGCGGCCCCGCCCAGCAGGCATATCGCACAGGACCACCGTGCTCTCTGAGCCAGCTGGCGACGCCGCCGCACGCGTGGCCGGAACTTTGGTCGATCCAGATGCCGTCCTGCGTCCGCGCCGCCACGGCGTGGTCTCGTCTTGGTCGACGTCGTGGTCTCGTGGATGCCGGCGAACAGGCAGATCTCGAGGACGCCGAGAAGCGCCTGGAACGCAGCCGTGCTCTGGCGAACCGACGAACGAAGCAGCCCATGCCGAGGCCGGGGTGAACGGGGGGTGGACGGTATTTGAAATACCGTCCACCCCCTGGGCCTGTGGGAGCCGTCAGATCGCGCACCTGTGGTCTAGATTCGGCAGAGCCTCGCTCGTTTTCTCGATCAGGGCCCGCAGGGCAGTGGTCTGAGGCCCATGTCGTGCGGTGGATCACGCGGGGGCGGCGGCCCACGGTGAAGGCTCTGCTCGAGGACGCCGGGATCCTCGCCACTGCTTCCAGGAGTTCCAGCCAGGGTTAAATTTACCGTTGGTAACCGGTCCGGTTTGACCGGTTACCGGTCAAACCGGTCCGGTCCGGTAGCATAATAGGGCCGGTTACCGCTCAAAACCGACACTACCAAACCGTTCCTACTGGTTAACCGGCCGGTTTGACCGGTTTACCGGCCCGGTTTTTATTCCCGAAAAAACCGCTACTGTAGCGAAAAATTTAACCCTGGTTCCAGCTCGCTCGGGTGAAGGAGCGAACATGAGATACACTGGCACTAGTTGTCTGGACAAAATTGTGGCTACTATGGATGGAGAGGCGACAGGTCTTGTCATGAGAAACCAATAAGCTTTGTGTCATCAAGACCGTCAAGACTTGTGATAGAGTCATAGATCGAGCCATCAAGACTGCTGACTCGGGGATTCTGCGGTCACAGGTTGCCAAGATTTGCCATGGAGCTCGCAGTCGTGTCATCGTGACCGCGTGAGTCCTGACCGGCAATCTGACACACCTGTACTTCAGTGCAACTATGGCCCTGTTTAGATGTTTCGTGAAACTTTTTTCGAGTATGTTCCCTCACATGCATAACATATTAAATGTAGTCGAAAAAATAACCCATTATATGGATGGAGTGTACTCCATAATGAGCCTAGTTAGGTCGTGATTAGACAATAAATTGCTACATTAAACATGTGCTAATGACGGATTAATTAGACTCATTAGGTTTGTCTTGCGATTTACTGACAGAATCTGTAATTAGTTTTGTAATTAGTTTATATTTAATACTTCAAATGTGTGCCCGACGTACTCAAAAAAAATTCGCGTTTCATCTAAACAGGGCCTATCTATACTATAAGGATCCAAAACAATTGGTAAAAAAGTGCTTTTATAAAACCTCCCGTACCCCTCACAGCGTCCCCACTTGTAAGGAACCCGCCTAAACCCACCTAAAATGTTTGGGCATCAACCAATTCAAATGAAGGCCATCTGGGCGTCCGTGGCCGATCCAACGCATGAGGGATAGTTTAGGCGGCATTAAACCGAAAATTTTCACTCACCACCGCCCAATCTACCCGCCCCCTGCACCCACCGCGCCATAGATGGAATTGTTAGGTGATTTACCGCGCCATAGATGCAATTGTTAGGTGATTTCGAACCGAAATCGTTCTTTCCATAAACATACATCATATCGATTACTTACCATAGTCGTGGGCGTTCAGGTTCATCTCCTTAGCCCTCCTGCCCCCTATATAAGGCGCCCCTCCTTATTCTCAAAGCACACAATCTCTCCTTTCATTCTCATCATCTATTCAAGACTACTGATTTCTTTGCAAGGGAGTCGGCGTCGAGTGCGGCGCAAGGGCGTCGGCGTCGAGCGCGGTGCAAGGGTGGCCACGACGCTCGTCGTGTCCAAGCTTGCCAGGTAGAAGCGGAACGTGCTCCGCGTTGTGATGGTGTCTGGTGCCGTCGAGTGCGTGGCGTCGTTGCTCCACGACACCGGCGACGAGGAGAGCAACCTTCTCGGCCTCCCCGTCATCAAAAAGCTGGCTGCGGTGCCGAGTTACTCATGGATACATGTATCGTCAATATTTTCCTTCTGTTTCCGCCGGAGGCCCAAGCTTTAGATGTATGAATATATAATTTTTAATATGAGATGCTATTGAATAATTTTAATATGCGATCTAAAGGCAATCCGAGTGCTTTTCAAGACAATACGAGTAGTTTACAAGTCATACGACTAATTTCCATATCGAGAAGAGTCATTGCAGTACTCTACTCTTATTCTTCACGCCTGGTACGACTCTGTCTGGAGAGAACATATATACTTTCAATGTTCGAGTAAGCCAATCGAGTGCGTTTTCGAGTTCTTGATCAGTCTTGGACGGCGGGCAGGGTTACAAGGTTGGTTTCGAGTAGAATCCTAACCAATTACTACTCGGAGAGTGCTTTTCAAGGAAATCCGAGTAGTTTACAAGTCATACGACTAATTTCCATATCGAGAAGAGTCCTTGCAGTACTCTTCTCTTGTTCTTCACGCCTGGTACGACTCTGTCTGGAGAGGACATATATACTTTCAATGTTCGAGTAAGCCAATCGAGTGCGTTTTTGAGTTCTTGATCAGTCTTGGACGGTGGGCAGGGTTACAAGGTTGGTTTCGAGTAGAATCCTAACCCATTACTACTCGAAGAGTGCTTTTTCCTCTTGAGAGGGTCCCTGCCCAGCCTTATATTCACCGCGGGCAGGAGGTTGGTTTCGAGTACAATCCTAACCAATTACTACTCGGAGAGTGCTTTTCAAGGCAATCCGAGTAGTTTACAAGTCATACGACTAATTTCCATATCGAGAAGAATCCTTACAGTACTCTACTCTTATTCTTCACGCCTCGTACGACTCTGTCTGGAGAGAATCCATGTGTCCCTTATATTCACGGCGGGCAGGGTTACAAGGTTGGTTTCGAGTAGAATCCTAACCAATTACTACTCGGAGAAGAGTCCTTACAGTACTCTACTCTTGTTCTTCACGCCTGGTACGACTCTGTCTGAAGAGGACATATATACTTTCAATGTTCGAGTAAGCCAATCGAGTGCGTTTTCGTTTACAAGTCATACGACTAATTTCCATATCGAGAAGAGTCCTTGCAGTACTCGACTCTTGTTTTTCACGCCTGGTACGACTCTGTCTGGAGAGGACATATATACTTTCAATGTTCGAGTAAGCCAATCGAGTGCGTTTTCGTGTTCTTGATCAGTCTTGGACGGCGGGCAGGATTAAAAGGTTGGTTTTGAGTAGAATCCTAACCAATTACTACTCGGAGAGTGCTTTTTCCTCTTGAGAGGGTCCCTGCCCAGCCTTATATTCACGGCGGGCAGGAGGTTGGTTTCGAGTACAATCCTAACCAATTACTACTCGAACAGTGCTTTTCAAGGCAATCCGAGTAGTTTACAAGTCATACGACTAATTTCCATATCGAGAAGAGTCCTTGCAGTACTCTACACTTGTTCTTCATGCCTGGTACGACTCTGTCTGGAGAAAATCCATGTGTCCCTTTTATTCACGGCGGGCAGGGTTACAAGGTTGGTTTCGAGTAGAATCCTAACCAATTACTACTCGGAGAAGAGTCCTTGAAGTCCTTTACTCTTGTTCTTCACGCCTGATACGACTCTGTCTGGAGAGGACATATATACTTTCAATGTTCGAGTAAGCCAATCGAGTGTGTTTTTGAGTTCTTGATTAGTCTTGGACGGCGGGCAGGGTTACAAGGTTGGCTTCGAGTAGAATCCTAACCAATTACTACTCGGAGAGTGCTTTTTGCTCTTGAGAGGGTCCCTGCCCAGCCTTATATTCACGGCGGGCAGGAGGTTGGTTTCGAGTACAATCCTAACCAATTACTACTCGGAGAGTGCTTTTCAAGGCAATTCGAGTAGTTTACAAGTCATACGACTAATTTCCATATCGAGAAGAGTCCTTGCAGTACTCTACTCTTGTTCTTCACGCCTGGTACGACTCTGTCTGGAGAGAATCCATGTGTCCCTTATATTCACGGCGGGCAGGGTTACAAGGTTGGTTTCGAGTAGAATCCTAACCAATTACTACTTGGAGAGTGCTTCTCAAGGCAATCCGAGTAGTTTACAAGTCATACGACTAATTTCCATATCGAGAAGAGTCCTTGCAGTACTCTACTCTTGTTCTTCACGCCTGGTATCGTCAATCGAGTGCTTGCCAAGCCAATCGAGTGCTTTTTCGAGTTCTTGATCAGTCTTGGACAGGTCTTGGTTGTCACGAGGCAATAAGGTGCTTAAGCCCAATTTATTCTGATTAAATCAGTAGTCTTCAAAATATTATATGGAGTGGTTGAGGGTCCACAGAATCTTGAATCTTCATCTTGTTCTTGAAATGTGCAATTTTACACGGCCAGCTACGTTTCCTTTTACACGGCCAGCAAAGTTTCCTATCAACGTACTCCTTGCATGAAATACACGGCCAGCAAAGTTTCCTTTTACAAGGCCAGCAAAGTTTCCTTTGAATTAGCTCCTTGCATGAAATTACACCTTTCCACAAAAAACATTCACGACTTCGGTTCCTCTTGAGAGGGTCCCTGCCCAGCCTTATATTCACGGCGGGCAGGGTTACAAGGTTGGTTTCGAGTAGAATCCTAACCAATTACTACTCAGATAATTCTTTTCAAGGCAATCCGAGTAGTTTACAAGTCATACGACTAACTTACATATCGAGAAGAGTCCTTGCAGTACTCTACTCTTGTTCTTCACGCCTGGTACGACTCTGTCTGGAGAGAATCCATGTGTCCCTTAGATTCACGGCGGGCAGGGTTGCAACGTTGGTTTCGAGTAGAATCCTAACCAATTACTACTCGGAGAGTGCTTTTCATGGCAATCCGAGTAGTTTACAAGTCATACGACTAATTTCCATATCGAGAAGAGTCCTTGCAGTACTCTACTCTTGTTCTTCACACCTGGTACGACTCTGTCTGGAGAGAATCCATGTGTCCCTTATATTCACGGCGGGCAGGGTTACAAGGTTAGTTTCGAGTAGAATCCTAACCAATTACTACTCGGAGAGTGCTTTTCAAGGCAATCCGAATAGTTTACAAGTCATACAACTAATTTCCATATCGAGAAGAGTCCTTGCAGTACTCTACTCTTGTTCTTCACGCCTGGTACGACTCTGTCTGGAGAGAATCCATGCGTCCCTGTGGGCCCATGGTCGTACCTCCAACAAGCCCCCAAGCGCTTCATCGTCGAGTATCGTCAACCGAGTGCTTGCCAAGCCAATTGAGTGCTTTTTCGAGTTCTTGATCAGTCTTGGACAGGTCTTGGTTGTCACGAGGCCATGAGGTGTTTAAGCCCCGTTTATTCTGATTAAATCAGTAGTCTTCAAAATATTATATGGAGTGGTTGAGGGTCCACAGAATCTTGAATCTCCATCTTGTTCTTGAAATGTGCAATTTTACACGGCCAGCTACGTTTCCTTTTACACGGCCAGCAAATTTTCCTATCAACGTACTCCTTGCATGAAATACACGGCCAGCAAAGTTTCCTTTTACAAGGCCAGCAAAGTTTCCTTTGAATTAGCTCCTTGCATGAAATTACACCTTTCCATAAAAAACATTCACGACTTCGGTTCCTTTTGAGAGGGTCCCTGCCCAGCCTTATATTCACGGCGGGCAGGGTTACAAGGTTGGTTTCGAGTAGAATACTAACCAATTACTACTCGGAGAGTACTTTTCAACGCAATCTGAGTAGTTTACAAGTCATACGACTAATTTCCATATCTAGAAGAGTCCTTGCAGTACTCTACTCTTGTTCTTCACGCCTGGTACGACTCTGTCTGGAGAGAATCCATGTGTCCCTTATATTCACGGCGGGCAGGGTTACAAGGTTGGTTTCGAGTAGAATCCTAACCAATTACCACTCGGAGAGTGCTTTTCAAGGCAATCCGAGTAGTTTACAAGTCATACGACTAATTTCCATATCGAGAAGAGTCCTTGCAGTACTCTACTCTTGTTCTTCACGCCTGGTACGACTCTGTCTGGAGAGAATCCATGTGTCCCTTATATTCACGGCGGGCAGGGTTACAAGGTTGGTTTCGAGTAAAATCCTAACCAATTACTACTCGGAGAGTGCTTTTCAAGGCAATCCGAGTAGTTTACAAGTCATACGACTAATTTCCATATCGAGAAGAATCCTTACAGTACTCTACTCTTGTTCTTCACGCCTGGTACGACTCTGTCTAGAGAGAATCCATGTGTCCCTTATATTCACGGCGTGCAGGGTTACAAGGTTGGTTTCGAGTAGAATCATAACCAATTACTACTCGGAGAGTGCTTTTTAAGGCAATCCGAGTAGTTTACAAGTCATACGACTAATTTCCATATCGAGAAGAGTCCTTGCAGTACTCCATTGATGAATTCCATTGATCATGAGGCGCCCGAAAAGTCATCCAAACCACTCTTGCAGTGTATTCAGGAAGCCCCCGGCAAGTTGTACTCATTTGGCGAGTTATACTTCAAAGCACTTGATAACTGGTACTTGAAGATCACTACTCATACTGTAGAGTAGACTCTAGAGTACTTTCAAATAAGTACTCAGAGATTTGAAATCACTACTCGCCTTGTGGATAAGACTCTGTAGTACTTTCAAATAAGTACTCAGAGATTTGAAGTTACTACTCGCCTTGTGGAGTAGACTCTGTAGTACTTTCAAATGAGTACTCAGAGATTTGAAGTTACTACTCGCCTTGTGGAGTAGACTCTTTAGTACTTTCAAATAAGTACTTAGAGGTTTGAAGTTACTATTCGCCTTGTGGAGTAGACTCTGTAGTACTTTCAAATAAGTACTCATAGATTTTGAAATTACTACTCTTATTATGGAGTAGACTCTGTAGTACTTTCAAATAAATACTCAGAGATTTTGAAAACACTACTCTTATTATGGAGTAGACTCTGTAGTAATTTCAAATAAGTACTCAAAAATTTGAAATCACTACTCTTCTTGCCGAGTAGACTCTGTAGCACTTTTAAATAAGTACTCAAAGATTTGAAATTACCACCCCGTCCTGTCACCGGCCGCCGCCGAGCACCATCACACCGATCACCGGCCATCCCATTCTCGAGGTCATCACCGCAGCGCCACCTCGTCCCATCACCGGCCGCGCCGCGGATCGCCAGCCATCCCATCCCCGAAGTCGTCGCCACCCAATCCCGCGACGGGAGCGCTATAGATTAATATAAAGAGTTCATGTTGACTACATCTCTAATTTAATAATTTTTTAAAAACACGTGCCTGTGGCACGTGCCCTTTTGCTAGTCATAGATTTTGAAATCACTACTCTTATTATGGAGTAGACTCTGTAGTACTTTCAAATAAATACTCAGAGATTTTGAAAACACTACTCTTATTATGGAGTAGACTCTGTAGTAATTTCAAATAAGTACTCAAAAATTTGAAATCACTACTCTTCTTGCCGAGTAGACTCTGTAGCACTTTTAAATAAGTACTCAAAGATTTGAAATTACCACCCCGTCCTGTCACCGGCCGCCGCCGAGCACCATCACACCGATCACCGGCCATCCCATTCTCGAGGTCATCACCGCAGCGCCACCTCGTCCCATCACCGGCCGCGCCGCGGATCGCCAGCCATCCCATCCCCGAAGTCGTCGCCACCCAATCCCGCGACGGGAGCGCTATAGATTAATATAAAGAGTTCATGTTGACTACATCTCTAATTTAGTAATTTTTTAAAAACACGTGCCTGTGGCACGTGCCCTTTTGCTAGTGATAGGAAGAGGAAGATTTGGTTTCAAAAAAAATGAAGACGGTGTGGGCCGTGCCGCCGTGGAACGCGCGCAGGCACAGAAGGCCGGAAAATAGCATTCGCAAAAAAACAAAAGAAGGCCAGGACAGATTGATTGTTTCTTTCCGCCACTTTGAGCTGAACCTAGACGGAACCTGGGGAGCAAGCGCTTACAGCTGCTTAACAAAGTCCCACCTCGGAAGCTTATGCCACTAATAGCCAGCTTATATACGCAGGCCCCGGCTCATGCGACACGACCTTACTTGAACAGGATCTGTTCTATAGGCTCGTACCGTTGCATCCTTGACTAATAAGGAGGCAAGCACTTAAGCTTGGTTGATGAAACGTGACCTGTGGGCCAGAGCGTGATTAATAGCCCGAGATTTGGATTGTCTAATCTGTGGTGGCTGCAGAGGATCGTTCTCAGTTAGGGCCTGCCGCCTGCCTGGATGGGGTGGCTCATAGGTTGTCTGACAAGCCCCCCTTTTTTTTTTCTTTTGCTTCCTCCAATTTAAACATCCTTTCTTTTGCCTCTGCAAGCTAACTCCACGCTGATACTGCAGAGGGTGCAACCCCATCCGTAGGTTCTTGTAGGAATGAAATTGTTAGCTTCTCGAGATTTGGCAATGAACCTTCCTCAAAGCGCACGCTGTCAATATTGGCCAGCATGCTGATTTTTGCAAATCGACCGAGGGGAAAGACTACGCAGTCGTCAGCATATGAGTTTTGACAGAGCTTGAGGCATAGGTCTCCAAGAACTTTTATGACCTTGGCATGGACTCCAGGTCACACTGGCGTAGTACAACGACAAAAGACTCGCATTGGCAATCCCAGGTTTTTTTTGGCTGCAATCCGGCGATCACCGTGCTGGAACATGAACGAGACCCCGTCGCCCTCGTCCTAGGAACCATGCCCGCGAACATAGTGTACCTCCGCTCTACTACTGTACCGTGACGACGTCGACAAGACGACAACGGCCATGCTATGAGCTTATAGTTTCATCAGACTTTCAGGCCAGTACTAGATGAGTGTCGACGCAACAATCGGGTTCCGTTTCGACGCCGCGCGTGCGGTTCGGTTGATGTCGCTGACGCGATGCAGGCGCTCGAGCTCGCAGGGAATGGCATTCGTCAGCCGGCGCCGTGCGGCGGCGGCTGAAGAAGGGTCTTGTGACCTTGTCCGCCGGCGACGGCTGATGCGAGTCCCGGCCGTGGCATCGACGGCTTCATGCAAACTGATCGAACCCTCGTCAGCAGCCGAGCGTCGTTCCGGCCGTGGCATCGACGGCTTCATGCAAAATGATCGAACTCGACCAAGAACGGCATCGCAGAGAGATCCGAATTTGTTTTGACCTCCACACCTCGTGTTGCCGTGGGCTCGTGGCTGAACACAGGACGCCAGACCACGCGAGCACGGCGCAGCGGTAGCGGAGCACTGCACGCCGTGCCAAGTGCCCCGCAAGCATCGCATAAGACTGCGCTGGTTTCGACCACCTGTGTGGTCTGATCCTCGGGGCTAGCTACCCGCGGCGCATGCTCTCGGCGGCCGCGCCCCCGGCCACCGCGCTCGCTCTCAGCCAGCTGGCGACGCCGCCGCCGGAACTTTGGTCGATCCAGACACCAGCCTCGGTCCTCGGAGGGCGGAACAGGAGCGCGCTAGCACCGCCCTCGAGCTGGGCAGTGTCCGCGAGCGAACGCGCGCGTACCTTCACCGCCGTGGTGGTCTTGGTCGATGTCGTGGTCTCGTGGACGCCGGCGAACGGGTTGGCTGGGGAGTAGCACCGCGATCTCAATGCATCTAACGTGGCGTAGCACACTAAGAGCCGTCGAGTAGCGCCTGGAACGCGGCCGTGCTCTGGCGAGCCGCCGTGGAGCGAAGCAGAAGCCGCGCGGCGGGCGGCGGCACCCAGGCTGGGCGACGGATCTGCTCGAGGACGCCGGAATCCCCCTCGCCGCCGCGTATCGGCAGGAGGAGTTCGAGCCGGTGTCGGGGCGTGGAACGCGGTCGATCAACGGCCCGGCCGGCCGGCCGGGGCATCAGCAGCAGACGGCGCGCCTGTGCTCTGGATGCCGGAGGCGTTCGAGATCGAGGGCACCAAGAGCGGCGCGCTTTCCTGGTTCCTCATGGCGGGCATGTCCCCTCCCCGGATTTGGCGGAACGACGATGATGGGACCCCTTCGTTTTCTCGATCAGAAGCTGCACGGCGGGTGGTCCGAGGCCCCGTCGGGCGGAACGCGTGACGACATGAGCACGGCGCGGCGGCGGCGACTGCTCTGCTCGAGGGCGCTGGCAGTCTCGCTGCTGATTCGGTTCCAGACCACCTCACGCTGGTGACCCTGTGTGACGGCCTGCAGCAGCGAGCGTGAACGCGTCATCGAAGCACACAGTAGCACGTTGACGGCTTCGTTCCTCCGATCACAAGCGGCATCGAAAAGGCATACGAAGTTTTCCGTTTTCGTCACCATCTTCTGGTTCAGCTTCTCAACAATGGTGTTCGCGCACAGTGAGCAGAGGCACCTGATTTCGTTGCTGGGAGCGTATGGACACCGCACGTGCGGCGCCACAGCCGACGCCGCACGTCCTCATGCACAGGGCGCTCCGAGTCCTCCACCTTTTCACGTACGCGGGTCCCATAAAAAAAGTTATAAAACAATTCATATTTGACGAACTGAGTGTCCAAATTCAATTCCGATTGCGCCGTTGTATTTCTTTCGACGAAATCTTCAAAACTAGACCACACTTGCATATGTTTAGATTTAAAAAAACATGGAACTTTTTTTTCAAAAGAAGGAACAATTCATCTGATTTTAACAGCGAGAACAAATCACGTGACCGTGCGGAACAACAAAATCGTACAAGAGGATCATAAAGTTTAACATATGGAACAAACCATCTAGCGTACAGAATAATATACTGTAGATGTAAGTTAAGGTGAAACATATCGTATAATTTTGTGGAACAAAATATCATATGAAAAGAACATATCATCTCAATACATGGAACAAAATCATCTAAATCTGTGAAACAAAAATATGTATTAAAAGGAACATATAGATCTTAATATGGGTGAAGTACCGTTTGACTGCAGCATTTTCATGCATGCGGGACGGAGTTGCATGTGCGTGTGGGGACGGAGCTTGACCCTGCATCATGCGCCTGTAAAAAGCTGCGTGAGATGCTAATAAGGTGAGCGGTGATGGTTTTGACCCCGCATATGTGGTATACAGTGAATCCGCAGTTGCAAGGCGGTTTTGCTGTGCACCGCACATGCGGTGTATCGAAGAGCCCCGCACAGTCCCAAGCAGCCACAGCAAGCTAGCTGCATGCACATGGTGTGTCAGCGTGCATGGTGTGTCAGCTAGTGGGCCTGAGCGCATTCATTCATCCCTCCAAAGCAGCCACAACGCGCAAAGCACATGGCGTTAGAGGGTGGGCCCCATGCAATACAAATTAAAAAGAATCTACAGCTTCTAAATGAAGTGTCCAAATAAAATTCTGATTATACCATTATATTCGTAAGATGTGATCTTTAAAACTAGACCATACTCAACTATGTTTGGATGCTTTTTTTGTTGGAACAATTTTCTTTTGAAGCTGGAACATTTTATCGTGAAGGTGGAACAATTGCACCATGTTCATGGTGGATTTGTTCCACCTTTTAACGAAACTGTTCCGTCTTCGTAAAAATATGTTCCAAAAAAAATCTAGTGAAAATATAATCAAGTGTGGTCTAGTTTTGTAGATCTCGTAATAAGAAACGTCATGGTGCAATCGGATTTTGATTTGGATACTCGGTTTATGAAATACAAATTGTTTTAAAAAATTTGTCTTGTGTGCCTATGCATCTGACCATCTGTATGAGAGGTGAGGAGGGGAAACTGTGCCTCGCGCGTGGACAGTCAGAACGCCGCCTAATCGCTCCCGTTGCAAGGCCAGCCTGACGTCCACCCTGAGGGTCCAGCAGCTACCGAGGCGGGCATCCAGGGCCAGGACGGCACCTTTTGCAAGCTGATCATCAGTAACGGCACTACATTTGTCACGAGACATCGGTACGCGGTGGCCCAAGAGCCCAGAAGATAGGAAAAGGCCTCTTTACGCTGTGGGATGCAGCCCAGGAAAGATTGCTTCCTTCCCCCGCTCTGAGCTGAACCCGGTCGAAACCTGGGGAAGCCAGCGCTTACAGCTGCTTAACAAAGTCCCACCTCGGAAGCTTATGCCACTAAAGCCAGCTTATATACGCAAGCCGCAGCACATGTGGCACGACCTTACTTGAACAGGATCTGTTCTATAGGCTCGTACCGCTGCATCCTTGACTAATAAGGAGGCAAGCACTTAAGCTTGGTTGATGACACCATGACCTGTGGGCCAGAGCGTGATTAACGGCCTTGATTTGGCTTTGATTGCCCTGATCTGCGGCTGTAGATGATCGTTCTCGGTCAGGCTAGCCTGGCTGGGGTGGCTCACAGGTTGTCTGACAAGCTCTTTTTATTTTTCCTTTTTGCTTCTCAGAGTTCGCCACGTAGACGGCTGGGATTGAGCTCAGATGCAATTTAAAGAGTATCACGATATGTAGATGAAATGGAGGTACAACTGACTGACTCTTTATTACGAATGGAGGTACAACTGACTTCATTACATTATTTTGTACAACAATTGTTTGCCAAGTGGCTACTTAATCATACTCTGTAACATTACAACGAACAATTCCTATCAAGCCTTAGCTACTTAATTAACAGTACAATGGAGGGTACAAGTGACTGACTCTCTATTACGAATGGAGGTGCGACTGACTTCATTACATTATTTTGTACAACAATTGTTTGCCAAGTGGCTACTTAATCATACTCTGTAACATTACAACGAACAATTCCTATCAAGCCTTAGCTACTTAATTAGGCATACTCGGTTACAATATTCCATTTGTCACCTATAACTCTTGGATGATTTGGATGTATCTTCACGCATGAAACCACTTTGTTCACCACAGATAATATGATGTTACCAAAGAACTCTATCTCCTTCAGCTTCTGGAGATATTCGAGACCGGAGATCCCATCCTTAGGTTCTTGTAGGAATGACAATGTTAGCCTCTCGAGATTGGGCAATGAACCTTCCTCAAAGTGCACGCTGTCAATATTGTCCAGATTATCAATGACCAACATGCTGAGTTTTGCAAATTTACCGAGGGGAAAGAATATGCAGTCGTCAGCATACGACTTGTGATAGAGCTTGAGGCAGAGCAGGTTTGGAAGGTCTCCAAGAACTTTTATGGCCTCAGCACGGAGTCCAGTGCTGCGAAGAGTAAACCTGGACACACTTCGGAGAGATGATATCCAAAGAGGTAGGCTATCCAATTTACCTGCGAGGCTAAAATTAGTGATGAGTAGGGGAGGTGACTCTACAAAAGCTAGAATGTCCAGTGATGAGCCATACTCATTTTCATCTACAATGTGAATGGAGAGCGAGCTTAGAGAGCTTGCCAACTTCCTCAAAGATCCAACAAACGCCTTCCAGTTAAAGTCCACGTTATGGAGGAGGACTTTAAGCTTCCTTAGCTTTTGTAACAGACCAATCTCCTGTAGAACCAAAGGCTGGTCCTTGATCACTATATGGGCAAGTGATTGTAAAGAGGGCAAATTTGCCCGGAGACACCGTTAAATGGTGACCTTTGCTAGGAGCCACTAAAAAAGTATGTCTTTGCCATAGGACACTAGAAAAACACGTACATTTGTTGAGGGACACTACGCTGATTATTTTACTCAGTTTAATTGGATAGCAACAGGAAATGACAAGAGTGCCCTTGCTACCTTATCCTATCCCACGCTGATTCTTCCTTCACGCGGAATTGCGTCTTCCAGCCTGGCCGCGGCCGGTGACCACGCCCAGACTGAGTCCAGGCGACGGCGTTCTTCGACTCCTGCCCGCGGCCGGTGACCACGCCTGGGGGAGGCCCTTCACGCCGCACAGGAAGTGCTAGCGCGGAGCTCCGGCGGAGGCCCCTCCTAGCAGTGCGCGGTCGAGTTTCGGGCGGGGCAGCGAGCGGTCAAGCTCCAGGCAGGGCGGTCGGTGGACGAGCGGCATGAGGATGGCCCTAGTGGGCAGCTATGCTTTCAGTGGCACGGTCCTGCCGGTGGCCTCGGTGAGCCCTTTCCCGTTTTTTTCTTTTCCTTTGTTTTTTCTCCCTACCGCTGCGGCAGCTGCTGCGATGCGCCTGCACTGGTCGGTAGTTTCTTGATGAGTGTTGCCCTAATATCCAGAGTCTCCAAGTGTTTCAGATTTCCTAGCCGCCGTGGCAGCTTATAGATATTAGTCTTTCTGAGGCTTAAATACTTCAGCTGGAAAAAATTGCATATATAGTTCAAGGTGCTGTTGCTCAAGCATATGCAACCTTCCATGTCAAGTACTCTTAGCAGACGTAGCTGCGGAAAGAAATCTGGGACTTCTTCGACGGAAGCTGACATTGTAAAGGAGCGAACATGAGATACACTGGTACTTGTTTTTTGGGCCAAATTGTGACTATTGTGGATGGATAGACGACGAATTTTGTCATGGGACACTAATAAGCTTCCATTATCACGTATGAAGGATGCAAAGTTCTCCTCAATTGACTTGGAGATAATGACTTCTAGCATTATATCATGAACTCTGCAGCTCCTCACCTTGCCATTCCAATCGATTCTCACAGGCTGCACAATGCTTCTGGCAACAAACTCATCAAAGTAACTTTCAGCGATCTGCTCCATGCTTAATCCATACCTTTGACTGACAAAACCTTCTGCTATCCACCTTCTCACCAAAGGTCCCCTCTTGATCTCACAATTTTCAGGGAAGATACTTAGATATAAGAAGCAAGCCTTTAGATGGTACGGTAGATCATCATAGCTTAAGGTCAAAACTTGCTTTGCACCTTCCAAAGTAGGATTACTTTCAAGTTCAGAGCCTAAGTTGTTGCAGACCTTCTGCCACTCCTGCTTGGTTCTATTTGTCTTACTTGCAAGAAGGCTGCCGATGCTCGTTATTGCTAAAGGCAAACCCCCGCATTTCTTCAAAATGGAATTTGATACTTCTTCCAACTCATCATTTGGTAATCTATCTTCAGAAGAACCAAAGATCCTCTTGAAGAATAGTTCTCTTGATGTAGCATCTGATAGTCGCTGGATTTTGTATATCCAATCTTGGCGATGAGAACAACACGTTTTGGCCACATCTTCATTCCTCGTGGTTACTATTACCCTGCTACCCATCTTATTGTCAGGCAATGCACATCTGATGCTCTCCCATGATGATATGGACCATATGTCATCGAGGACCATAATGTACCTAAAAGAAAACAGATAAAAAAAATATAAGGGAACTTGGACAAGCTACGGAACAAACTACAAACCTGAAATTTATAAATTTCATTTCCGTATGTAATTAATGTTTGCTTATCAAGATATGGTAGACTAAAAACACCACTACTATTACTGCAGTGGTTAACTAAGAGCAAACAACCCCTTCATTGTGCTTTTTTTCAGTCCAAAAATGGGAAGAATTGTAAGCAAAAAAGATTGACACCCCCTTAGTTATTCTGCATGCAGGTTTTCCTTTCATACTAAACATTATCAGTCATCTGTTTAGTTTTTTACCTTCCAGAGTTCAGACAGTGAACCTCTGTTAGCCCATAATTAATAAAAATAATAAACGGAGCGAATTAAATCTCGAGCACTATGTGACCCTCACAACATTTAAAATCTAGTCTACTGACTTCTGCACAGTCCACATACAAATCCAATATTTTGAAGTATTATAGGCAGTTGAGACTTGATTTCAAGATGATCCTGTGTTTCAAGGGGTACAGAGCATATGAGCTTTAGTGTTGTACTCTAATTTTTTTAATGCAAGGGGAAAAAGTTATAGAATTCTTTTATTTTGACCAGACAGTAAAAGGTTTCATATCCTGACAGTTAATTTACAGTCAACGGCTACATGAAAGTAGTAGCTGCCATTGTGCAATTGAAAAGCTACCATCTTCAAAAAAGAACAAGGTGGAAGCTGACTTTTCCAAATCAATTGCAAGATTCAAGAGCACGGCACAGGGAAGGATAGATATCTTTTACCTATTTCCAGACAGGTAGATGTAAGAGCAAAGGATCACATTCTAAAAGTAACTTTTTTTATATAGAAAAGTTGAACATACGTGTACCTGCAAATGGCATGTGACCATTTATGTTGCACGTTTAACAAGAATATACTGATATTGGATTATTCTCCAGAGAAAAAAAAAACACAATGGTTCATTGCCAGGGAGAAATATAACAAAAAATGCTGATGTACCTTTTATCTTGTAGATATCCCCTAAGCATCTCAGCCAGTACTGCAACGTCCAGCCTTTCAATTCCCTCCAAGTTTGACTCCGTGAAATGCCCATACTTGCCTCCTGCTATTGCCATGGCCTTGTGAGGTCGTTGGATCAATTCCCTTATCATGTGCTGAAACAGTGTCCTGATGTTGAAGGTCTGTGACACAATGAACAATGGACAGCACTGAAAATCAGCTCCTTTCACCACTGGGCTCTCGCACACCATCCGTGCCAGTGTGGTCTTGCCTAGGCCACCAAATCCAACTATGGCTAGCACACGAAGCTTGGGATCATCTTCTATTAGCCATCTTACAAGTGTGTTCCTCGGTTCATCAATGCCTACGAGCTGTGCCTCCTCTGTAAAGAGAGCGTGCAGCTGTGGATCAAGACGAAGAGAGGCATGCTTCAAAAGTTGTGGGCCAGATTCCCTAACTACGGTCTTTGCTAGCACCACCCCATAACGTGAGCGCCGCTCACCAACATCACGGGCACGAGCCTTCAATTCTTGCAGCTGGATGGCAATGCGACGATGACAACCAATCATGCCAAGCATGCACATTAACCGATAAAGGAAGCCCAATCCTGATGAGTCACCAGAGTGATGGATGAACTCATCAATGCAGTCCTCAGCATCATATGCAATCTCCCTCACTTGCTTCATCCAGATTCTCACTTGATCATCATGGCCCTCTGACATGGTGAGGGTGCGGAGGAAAGCGTTCATACTCTCAAGCTCATCTTTGATGAACTGCATGTCTCCATGTACACCCTGTACCAACCCCCTTTCCCTGGAGAGAAGGCAACCAAGCTTGCACAGAAGACTCCTCACTGCGCCCTCAGTCAAACTAAAGATAGTGGCTTCCATGTCTTACTATGGAGAACGGAAATGCAAATGCTTCTTCTGTTGGAGTCTGATTGCTTAGGGTATATATATAGGACATTAGTTGGATAAATTTTCTGATAAAATTATTTTGAACCACAATTTCCTAGATAGTTTCAGTCCCAAATAGGCGTAACTTGGAAGCCAAAATAGTAAATTGCAGAAAGGGAATTATACTGACTGCAGTCTAAGTTGATGACAGGGCAATGACATGACGTATCGACTTCCGGTTCATGACAGATCACCTGCAGAATCGAAAAAATGGTCAGGATTAAAACTTGAATTATGTGCAACTTTCTTTATAATCTACTCAGCAAAACATATTATTCTGGTAGTACCAAAAGATGTCACTATCCAGAAGATCCCACTCATGCTCCAGGTAAATTGATAAATGCTTTAGTCAATGGTGAGCTTAACAACAATGCTGAAACAATGATCAACCTGAGTCTGTTAAATATACGCAGTGATGGAAGAGTGACTCGAAAAACAGATCCAAACAAAACGTATACAGACAAGGTCACTGACCAGTAAGACCAGCTAGCAAAGTGGCAATAGTGATAAACAAGGAAAAGGAGAAAAGCAAAGGTTGATGTTAACAACACACATTCATGGAAGCATGAGACTGTGTGACCAATACATACACGTGCAAATCATATACAAACAAAACAACCCAATAAGCAAGACCAAGAAAATAGAGGATTGGTCACAACTAGGAATTGACAGTGTTGTAATTCAGTGAAAATGAAAATAGCATATATTGAAATGTACTACAACTGATGCTGAAAGACTGGTACCCTTCAGTCTATTAAATATAGATGATTATGGAAGAGTAACCCAAAAGATACACATCCAACCTGAAACATATGCAGACAAAGTCACTGAATAAGAAAGGCCGGGAAAAGACGATTAGCACCTGCTAGGAAATCGCATACTGCACTTCATCATTATTTAGTCAGTTTTGAAGGAAAGTAAACACGCACTGATGATGAATTACCTGGTACTTGAGGTTGTCAAGAATTCAAACTCTGGACAACTAGGACAGCCAACAACTATCTGAGTCAGATGTTACCCAGTGCTTCTAATGTTAACATTATGAAACTCAGTTGATAATGCCATATATTAATATTACCAACCAAGAAGGATAAGAATTATTCACACATGAAATAGAGAGCTAAAAAAGATGCCGGTATATAACTCATTTCATATAATGTGATGATAACAAACCAACAATGTCGTTACATGATATTTGTTTAGTTAATAAGGAACACACTATTGAACTATTAGCCACATAGTGACTATAAACCCGATAAACTCACAAACGTACAGCTAACTAGCTTGATATAAGTCGCAGAGATTAAAGCTAAGTTTTGCAAACATAATTTAAAAGGGTGACAGAGGACATGCTACAGGAAGAGATTCCATGTGCTTCACAGTTCACACCCTAATGAGTAGTGAGCATAGTTGCACACAATAAACAAATGGCTGAAGCATGGCAGTTTTATTTGTATCTAGTTGCCATGCATTACAAGTAAATTGCCAGCCAAGAAAAAATTGCATATATAAACAAATCAAGAGGATCTTTGTCAATAAAGGAACAATTTCTTACTCAAACTTTAGACTAGGTCCATTCCTTTATATATTATTAACTTCGAGATCAGGTGAGGTCCGCTCTTGAATTGAACTTTCAACAAAAACAAACACACTCAGTTGCACCTGAATTATTTGTGAAGTTGACATTGTCCCATTAGGAAATTTAAAGAGAAGTTCAAGCGTAAATGGAAAGAAAGAAAACAATTAACTGGCTTACGAGGCATTTCATCCAAGTGACAAGGGTACCACGATGCCATCAGCTGAGAAGCGCACCGAAAAACAACAGCAACCAACCCATGGGCCCCTTGCCCGAAACTGGGCCTCTAGAAAACAAAGCGCTAGCAGCAGCAACAGCCAACAGCGGCGAACGCAGTTTATTCGACTCGCTTCGTGACTACTTGTTCATTATTTCAAGAGTTTGGAGCAGCAGACCCTGTAGGCAGAAGCAACAAAGCAAGATGCTGAAACAATTGTTGTTTAACAAAAAAAATCGTTGTTTTCGTTTAAAAGTCTCATGTCTCAGCTTTTACAAGATCTCCAGTTGTCAGCTAAACAAGGACAAGGGGCACTCATTGTTTGCTCATCTCCTGCACCTTTGCAACTTTGCAAGCACTTCGCAACTCTCCCCAACGTATCCACCAGCACAGCAGGGCATACTCTTTTGAGGAGCACGTACCCTTGGCTCGCCACCACATTACCTATCCTGTCCGACGACGCGACGAACTCAGCGCAAGCATCTCCGAGAGCCTTGCAATGGTGCTGGTCGGCTAGAGCCAGCATGACAGCCACATTCTCCACATTGAGGCTCTTGCAGAGAATGTCCTCGCACATCAGCTTCAATCTCTCCATGGCGTACCTATCAGCAGCCACAAGCAAATGCCCGACCGTCTCCTTCCCTCCGCTGTCATCGTCAAGCTCTCCCATGTCGTCAGGCAGGCATCGTGTCCGTGTACACGAAGTGAAGCAACGCTCTGAAAGCATCAGGGTGCATGTCCTCAACAACTATGCACTGCCCTGCTGATGCCGTGTTCTTCTCCGCCATCGGCCCGAAGAGCTGCGCTTCGAACACCGGCGACCGCGCCGCGAGCGGATGACCTTGTGGACGTGGAACACCTCGTCTTCAACCTTGAAGGTCACGTCCGCTCCTCGCGCCTCCCCTCCAGCAGCCTCCGGAGGTTGTCGGACAGGTTCGACGGCGGCACTTGAACTCGCACCTCGACGCCGGGGCGGCGGCGGTGCCAACTTGTCTCCGGCCGGGTTCCTGCCCTGCTGCTCATCTCGGATACTGCTTCTGCTGCTGCTGCCATGGTTGGTGTGCGGTTTCTGTGACCGAGGAAAGTAACGGCGACGAGGCGAGGGACACGGGTGCCTTGTGTGGTGAGAAGGTGGGTTTGAGATTTGTTACAACTACTACTTGCCGTAATCGGCTGCGTGACAAGGGACTGACTCGGTCCCAAAGTCCTTGTCGTTCAAGGAGTCTCTCCGAGACCGAGAATTCGAAACGGATTGAAATCCAGCCAACCTCTCTCCAACAGGTTTCGCTACAGCGCCAAGCCACCAACAAATACAACTCGGCAGCCACTGAACCTCCGGTAAATTACTCTTAAAATTCGGACAAGATTGCAAACAGACACTACTACATTCCGATAATAATAGTAACGGGCTGGTACAAAAATTTATAAGTGGTTACAGCTAGCTCAACCAAGCACAGCAGCATTCTTCTCCATGGTTCCATCATTAGTCCAAGCGGTAGCTTCAGGGAAGAACTGTGACAACATGGACAAGCACAAGTGCGACAGTGAAATTCACCATCTCAAGGCAAAACTGTGACAACATGGTCAAGCATGAGTGCGATTGTGAAATTTGCCATCTCATGTTTGTGCTCATCAGATTCTTGGCGCTGCAACCGATACCGATAAATATATCAGAATATTGCTAGCTCAAATAATTACGGTACAAAACAAAAAAGAAACAGAAGTTATCTACTACAAGAACATATTGCATACCTCCACCAATTGTGGCTTCAGGGAGCCGTTCAATCGAGTACCTGTGTCGAGTAATATACATGATCGGAACACCAGGAACCTGCGAGATTGATAAAATGCAAGTGAACATGCAAAGCGCAAGTCAAATCGTGACCAATTCCAGAGCTGCATGCAGTAAACGCTTCACGTACCTTCCTTATCCTCCTTTTCAAATCTCTATCACATGTGGCAACAATGTAGCATTTGTGCTGTCATATAAATTTGGTTTAGAACAAACGAATCAAACGCTTAACACACAAGGTAACATAAACATGAACTATCTGGGGGCTATATAGTGAAGATTAACTATATGGTCCAATGCAGTTAAAATGCATGAAAGCACAAAAGAGGCCAACAGATTCCAACAGGTTAATGCACATCACATCAATTAAAGCTTACTAATAATTGTTCAGTAAGTTGTATGCCACATATATACATGTTATTTGTGAATAAGAAGTTCCAAGGGGATATAAAGAGACAAGTACCCTGTTCGTTCCATTTTGGAACAGATACATTAAATCTTCAACTTCAATATCCCTCCATTCTTAAATATATGATGTTCAGTACAAGTTAATTCATTTCTAAAACTAATTAGCTTGCCCTAACGTCATATGTTTAAAAAAGGAGACAGTAAAACCAATACGGGCGTATTTTAAATGTTGGCTAAAATGTAAGTATTAGTAAAAAGGAAAATAAAATAAAATATGCTTTCAATTACAAGTTTGCAATTTTAAAAGGCACTAACTTGCACATATCTCTGAAAGAATTCAAGAAGGAACTAGTAACAGATTACAGTTACATACAACATAACTTCACTTCTCTACCCAGTATCCATTTTAAGTGTACACAATATCTTACTATCTTAGAAAAGTACATTATATGGAGATTATACAGGAAAAGGTAATGTAGAAAAAGTCGCAGGTTCATTAACAGGAGATACCCTCCTGATATTCCATAAGCGTTAGCCCTTGACAGGGTACTCCAGGAACTCAAACTCCAATAAAAAGAAAACGATTCAAGAAGGTCAAGTTTTACCTGAGTAACCCTATCCACAATGCAGTCATCAGCATAAGTTCCCTTGTGTGTGCATGCTAATCTTTGGAACCTAGGGTCCTTGGCAATTCTGTAAGGAAGATAACTAGGTTACACAAACAGATCAAAATAATACTGAAAGTACCAAATATAACCACAGAAAATGCACTAAACAATTCTGAGTGGAAGATGAGTACGGATACAATGAAAAAACACACCTCAAGGCCACGCGATACTTCTGTCCCAGCTTTTCAAGTTCAGCCATAACACAATCAGTGATACACGGGGTGCCTTCATAACAAGACACCAGAATTTGTTACCAAAGGCACATGCAGTCAATAAGATGTTAAAGCATACAAGGATAGCTGAGTCGCTAGAAAAATTATACAAACGCAAGATAACAGAAATACATGCTTACATTTTGCATAAAGGCAGTCCATCATTCCTTTCTCCAAATCCAGCTGCACAGGAAAAATGAAGGATTTAGTCAGACCGATTAGAGTTTGTGCTTTGGCAATTAGCTTCTTTATCATGCGGGCTAAATACAGGCCCAAATTAGTGAATTCCAACCAGACTCATAACGAATATCCATATTCTGCAGCAAAGCATCCATATAATATGGGAAGACATGTGGTGATTGCCACAAGTAACATCAAAATCCCAAGCAACCTTTAAACCCTAAATTGACACCACCCCGACTATTTGCTCTGTGGCAGAGCTTCACCAAAAAATTGAGAGGGGCGCATGCTAATAATATATAGAAAAATCCTGACAAATGAGGCAGATAAACATTCATACATACTAAAAAATGCATACATCACAGTGGAGTTCTCCATGGAGTACAAGGGCGCCAAGAGCCACCCTGGCCTCCATGAAGCTCGACCACTACATTTGCTTCCACGGTCAACAAATGTTTTAGTATCTTGTATGAATAAGTATCCATGCTAGACATATGGATTATAGAGTTCTAAATGCTATAATCAAGTGAAATTGCCAACCCTGTTCTTGTGACAATCTAGCATAGAGATTAGCTAATTTTTTAACAAGCAACTAAAATCCAACTTCTGTTTGGAGGGTTGTATGGATTTAGAGTTCTAAATGCTATAACGAGGTGAAATTGCAAAGCACTGTTCTTGTGACAACCTAGCACAGAGATCAGCTAATTTTTCAACAAGCAACTGAAATCCAACTTATCTTTGGAGAACGTTACATGTAACTGCAAACTGTTTACTGACCAAATGAAGCAGTTGGCAAAAAACTCTCATGGATACTAATTTTACCCTCTCATGGATACTAATTTTACGGCATGATAGAAATTATGGTGTCTCACGTGAACCAATTAACCAAAAAAAAATGTTCAACAGCAAACCTTGTTCTGTATGGAGAAGTTGATGAAGTTGGTGTCCACAATCACCCGATAGGGCGGCCCAAGCGCCGTGTTGTAGCTGAAGAACAGAGCCGACGAAATCTGTGGCCTGCGCACCACAAACCAAAATGGCATAACCAATCCAAACAAGCATACGAGACACTGACTCGAAATCAGAGCGCAGAAATCAGAGCGTCAGGCACTCACACATTCCGGCCGAGCTTCTCCTTCTCGGCGTCCTTCTTATTGGGGTTCAGCACATCCTGCTTGTACCTAACACGCACAGAGAAATTAGGGCTTTGGTTGGCAAAACCGAACTCCAGAGGAGCGGATGCGGAGGGGGGAGAAGGTTGCGGCCGCCTTACTTCTTGATGGTCTTCTTGGTGATGATCTTCTTCACCGCTGCAAACTTGGGGCCCTTGCTCTTCGACTTCCCCATCAAGAACCAAACCCTAACAGCCGCGGGTACCTCGCGCTCCTAACTGCACGCGGCGGCGGCGGGCTCCCTCTCTGAGGACGGCGAGCGGATTGAGGGTTTGCGGCTTTTCGGCTCTGCGAGGAAGAAAGGCAACTGTGGACCTGTGGTGGGCCTAGACGTCATACTAGTCTCTCTCTTATTGGGCTTAACATCTTATTGGGCCCTTTCTACTCGTTCCGGCTCAACAAGGCGTTCTTTTGGGCCGTTGATGCGCATTGGTTGGATCTTGAGAGTGTTGTGCGCGTCGTCTCGTCGGCAAGGAAGAGAAGACGGCGGGAATGGCGGCGGGGGCCGCGACGGCGACGCTCCGGTGGGTGCTGCAGATGCACCGGGACGTGCCGCGGGCGGCGCGATTCTACGCGGAGGGGCTCGATTTTAGCGTCAACGTCTGCACGCTCCGCTGGGCCGAGCTCCAGTCGGGGCCGCTCAAGCTCGCGCTCATGCACACCAACGACAGGTTCGATTACCGCTCTGCGCTCTTCTCTTCTTGTTCTTCTGTCCGCAGCAATTCGATCTTGCGAGCTGATTGACGGAGTGCGGTGGAGGGGGTTGGTCCAGCGGCAGAAATGCCGCTGTGGTGTGACGTGATATGAGGTCTACGTGTTCGATGAAATGCGTGTGTGGAGCACTCGGTTTTGGTCAGATGCTGTAAACGCTGGTGATGGCATGTGAGAATACACAATGTGAGATGCTGGGGCTTGTTGTGTTGAGTTGACATGCGGTCGATTTTCGTCTGATCCAGCCGTGAAAATTTTGTCATGGGATTCTTATACTTGTGCCTATGAACTGGGGTTCCAAATTCCTTATTTTCCAGACCCCTTATTGTCATTGGCACCTTGCAGCTTAGATGAGTAGCTTGGCAGTTGGATGGAGCGAGCACTGATTGTTCTCTTCCACGCTTGTCCCCCCATTGAGAAGTGGTAAATTGGTTTCGTTTTAGTGTCCAGGAGTGCATGGCGAATGTCAATGGATCCTTCATCTCTGAGCAATGATTTGCCCTTTACATGTTACTAGTGGGCTTCACAGGCTGAGCCTTTTTGAGTAAAAGGATCTTTTTGTTGATGTGCTTGGTTAAAACACTTAGACTGACCATAGGATGCGTGCCTGAGTCCAAATGTCCAATAAATGTTGCACATACTTTGCAACCTAGCTCTGAAATCTATGGAAGGAGTGTTGGATCTTTCAGGTTGCCAAATCCTGAGAAAACAATGACCGAGCTGAGTGATGGCCCTACATTCCAAAATATTGCTTGAAAGTATATTTCAATACTTTTTCATAGTGGTTCTTGCAGTCTTGCTAGATCAAGAACAGTTATGATCTCAAGTAGTGTACGGATACAAATTATTAAAGAATCATTGAATTGTTTCTTCCTCGAAGCTTTATCAGTTTTTCTCGTAGACTTCAAATTTCATCATCATACGAATATAAGATAGGCAAACATATTGTTCATATGGAGTATTGGATACTTATATGTTAAGAGAGAGAAATTTTCAATTGCAAACTGCATCTTTTTAGACATTATTAGCATGGTTTTGAGTCAACTATTGTATGAAATTGCAAATGTGTCTAATGTTTCATACATATTTGCAGTAATCTCGCGTCGCAGAGAGTCTATTCTTCAATGCTATCATTCACTGTACCAGACATAAACAGTACAGTTTCAAAACTAATGGCATTAGGAGCTGAGTTGGATGGACCAATCAAATATGAGATCCACGGGAAGGTAGTGTACCTATACGCCATTATTCCCATATACGGTTGTAGTGATGAGTCTTTTGGAAACATCTTATGTCATTATATTTCCTTGGAATTTCATATTTGTTTGTACGCAGGTTGCAGCCTTACGGTGCATTGATGGGCACATGCTAGGACTTTATGAGCCAGCTTGAAGAACCCATGCCACAATGGAAGCAACAGAAAAGGTCCTTTAATCACTCACAAATGACTGATGCGTGTTGTTCCCGTCAAGGGATCTTTTGACATAAGTCAACTGACTGGACTTGATGTTTCTGAAGTGCCAGGGCTCCTTTGTTTGCAAAATCGTGTGAGAGATACTGTGGGTAATTTAAAGGAACATAGAAATGTACCATTCTCTGTCTTGTATTGCTGGTTGTGCTGCACATTTCTCGGAGCTGAATGCACCCCAACAGTTCAGGACGGTTAGTTATTTGTAGCTAGTCCATCCAAGTAGTATCTACAGTGATTTTCTCACTTTTGCTTGGCCATGGCCCTTGGCTGGGTCAATTTGGCAATGTATCGAATTCAACGCTCAATTTAGTGCAGGAGTGTTCTGTCTTCATTAGCTCAATGTATCGTCTTTCGATATAATCATGCAATTAAAAATCTGATATAAGCAAGCACTTTGACAATTGCGCAGCCGAACAATTGCTTTTCACTTCAGTCATCCTTTCTGGATCTGATTTTATCCTGCAATCTGGTGCACTGGTTATTTTCTTTTCGCTTCAGTCATCTTGGGCGGCCTTTTCACTTGAGTAGTTGAGTTTGCCAGGGCAGAGAGTGTGGTCAGTCCTGCAGATAAAACGCATTACGCTTTGCCACAGCGCGTGCGTAATCCATGTGACAGTCCTCCTGTTCTTGGACATGAGAGCATCATGGCTGTATGAGCATGCCACACTTCTCTGTTCATGGACTTGAGAGCATCATGTGCTGCGACCAAACAGCCACTGGGACGCGCTCCGGGATTACAGCTGACCCAACCTATGTCCACGCAGAAGAAGACCACCGCAAGATCCAGGGCGTTCCAAGGCATCGGCCTCGAGCAGCCAACCTGCTCCCACTCGCACCACTTCGTCAACGGAGCGCCGTCCCGCAAATGCCAATCACTTTTACCTTGGTCCATGGCCGTCATCTTGTATAACAAAGCTGCCGCCTCCCAATCATTCTGCTGCAGCCATGCACTAGGCTACTGGCTACTGCACGTCTGCACCTGCTAGGCCTGCTGCAAATGCAAAGTTGGAGGAGTGCCTACAGCAGCAGCATCAACTGCTCCTCAATGGGGAAAAAAGAATGGAATTTGTGGCTGTCTTGTCGTTTGATAAGAGCTTCTCCAGCGGACTAGCTAAATTTGACACTCCATATTTTGATTCGGCCATCCACTCCAAATCCAATTATCAAATTATTTTCTTAGCATGAATTAAAATATTTTCTCCTAACTTTTGGAATTAAATTTGTACCCTGAAGTACAAATAACTTCCAAAAAAGATCAAACTTTAGAGAATTTTAGTTCAAAATCTGTAAGAGATTTCAGTTTAAACCTAGTTAAAATGGATTCTCTATTATTTGTTCAAGCTACTAAAAAATGATACGATTTTTGGAGCTCGATATAGTGACTTTTGGAATTTTTGAATAAAGAGAAAAAGGAACGTTGTTTGGAAGAAGGGCACGTATAGATAGTGGGCCATGTTTGCCAGCCTCAGAGGCCAGAGAATGGCGAGGCAAGCGTACTCAGCCAAATTTGGCTGCTCTCTGTCGCAGAATGGCGCGTCAACTGGGATGGCTGTTCTGTTGGCCAGTCCGCTGGAGACCCAGATTCTCCCACAATGGCCAAAAATACCGATGGAGGGTCAGATAGCGTGTTCACTAGAGTTGCTCTAAGACTATTTGCAACGGCAGCACCTAAATATCATCCTCTAAACGAATATTTTAGCTCTTCTCTAAAAGATCCTAAATAGCATCATGCTGCAACGGTGTCCTCTATTTTCCTCCTCAATCCAATTTTTCTCCCCTTTTCTTTCCCTTTTCTTTTCTCTCTATTTTTTTCTCCTCTCTGTTCAATCCATCCACTCCCCCTCTCCTCTCTCTCACCGCCGGGGCCTCCCTGCTCCCACCGCCGGCGCCGCCTCTCTCTCCCACTCCCTGGCCTCCCTCGTCTGCGCGGCAGGCAACACGGGGCGCGGCGGCGGCGGGCGGTGCAGGGGCGGGGCGCGCGGCCGGCGTGGAGGCGGAGCCGGTGACGGGATCCCTCATGGTCGGCGGCGCCCCGTGCAACCAACGGAGTTCTTGAGGAAGAAGGGGCGGCCGGCGGAGCCCCCCCCCCCCCCCACCACCCCCCCCCCCCTTCCCCGGCCAGATCTTGGCGGCGCCGGCCCTCCTCCCCACACGCCGGTCGGCCTCCTCCTCCGGCGGTGGCGGGATCCTCCCCGCGCGCCGGCCCTCCTCCTCCGACCACCTCGAGCCCGCCACTGGGCCTTCTCTACTTCGCCGCGCAAGATCCGGCCCGCCGCCGCGAGCTCTGGCCTGCGAGCTCACCCACCTCCTCTCCGCCACGGCCGCGCCGCCTTGGGAGCACCGCACGGGCGAGCTCTGCCGCCGGGGGCCCGCGCGGGAGTTCTGCTGCCGGCTGCGCGGGGGAGCTCCGCCGCCGGGGCCGCGCATCGGGGGCCCGCCGGTGGATGTGGGGAGGGGAAGGAGAGGGAGAGTGGGAGCCGGAGGTGAGCGGAGAAGACGACGAGCGTAGGGGAGCCTGAATATTTAGGGGATGAAGGGGAGTTTCTGAAATTTAAAGGAGGTTGTACAGGACATCGTTGCAGAGAGTTTTTTTTCAACAAAACCTTCTATTTAGGGGTTCACAAGGTTATAAAAGACACCGTTGCAAATAGTGTGAGCTCCGGTACTAGCTGAAGACAAACGGGGTTGTGCTCGTCCTACCGGAATCGGCGGCTGGTTTGGCCACTTGTTCTCGGCAGTTGCCGCAGGGAAAGGCTAGTTTGATCAGAGCGTCTGCCTCTGTTTCTGGTGAGGCCAAGCACCAGCTCTCGTGCTCCTTGTTGCTCAGTGATGAGCATGAAGAGTTCAGATGAAACCAAACCGGGCTGCGTGCATTGGCACTAATCGTCCAGGGCCATTGAGTCATTGACACCCATGGCATCCTAAATAAAGCAAACTCAATTCCCTCCTCTGTGCCCAGCTTGGCCACCTCCTCTCCTCTCCAACCACCACCACCACTCGATTCCTCGCCGTCGGGATGGCGGCTTCCTGCCGCCGCCGTCAAACACCGCCGCGGAGCTAACCATCAACGAAGACGAGGCGCGCCAATGGCCAGGGCGTCTTTGTTGCTGCCATCGTTGCTCGTGCACGCCGTCGTCATCCTCGCCGCGCTCTTCCCGCGCCCCTGCGTGGCGGCGGACCAGAGCCGCGCCGGCGCCGCGAATATCTCGTCCATCGAGGCCGCCGTCCGGGACCGCGCGCTCGAGCTGCTCCACGCCGGCGCGAGCAAGCTCGTCGACGTGCCCCTCCCGGCGAGCCTCTCCGCCGCGGGCGTCGTCGAGGCCTCGGCGCTGCGCGTTCGCAGCAACGCGCTCTGGGCCGACGGCGCCAACGCCACCGCCGGCGCGGACGTCGCGTTCGCCATCCCGCCGCGCGTCCTCCCGGCCCCGTTCGCGCGCCGCGTCGCCATCGTCTTCGTGCGCTTCGCCGGCGACGCGACGGCCGGAGCAGCGGCCGCGCTTTTCGCTGCGCCGCCCGGGTACGCGCTGGCCGCGCCCGTGGCCAGCCTCCTCGCGTACGACGCGTCCAACGCCGCCCGGGTCTCGCTCCGGACCCTCGGCGCGCCGGTGCGCGTCGAGTTCACGAACCTCTCGTCGGCGGCGGCGGCGGGGAAGGGGTTCGAGTTCAACGCCAGCACCGCGCGGTGCGTGACGTTCGCGGCCGGCGGGGAGGTGGCTGCGACGCACGCGGTGGCGTCGGGCGCGGCGTGCTTGGTGACGGGCACGGGCCACTTCGGCATCGCGGTGCGGGTGGACGAGACGCCGGCGGCGGCGGCGGCCGTGAGGGCGAGGTGGTGGGCGTGGACGGTGGGGGTAGGCGCCGGCGGCGTGCTGGGGGCCAGCGGCCTGGCGGTGTCCGTGGCCGGCGCGGTGAGCTGGAGCAGGAGGCGACGGAGGGAGGAGATGGAGCGGCGGGCAATGGCAGGGGAGGAGCTCGGGAGGATGACGGTGCGCGGGAGCAGGATGCCGTCGGCGAAGGTGATGAGGACGCGGCCGGAGATGGAGGAGAGCATGGGTTTGTAACGTTCTGTTCTGCTTCGTGTTTAGGTGTGTTTTTCAGCTGCTCTACAGCATGAGATACTTGTATAGCAAAATGTACTTTATCCAACTTCCATTGAAATTGAAATGGAGGTTTGCAGTAAAATAGTAGAGATTCTTTGGTACACTGCAATACTTGGTTCATTCCATCCTATGTTACTTTATAATAATTTCTAAGGAGAATTGCACGTTATTATTATATTAAGAGAAAGAACAGTCCAGTTCCTGGTATAAAGTTCTTCTCAACAAGGATGAATACTTGATAAGAAAATAATTACCACCGTAGAAATATCATGCATTATATCGATACAATCACTGAAAGCACAAAAACTGAACACCGGGGAGCTGAGAAGCCTTCTCATCAGTTCAAGTAACCTTAGCTTGCAAAGTGTCAAAAGAAATCATGGCTGCAGACTTGAAGAAGTGCGTCTCATCAGCCTTCAGTAGCTTACTATTAGCTTAAGGTTTTGTCTTGTATTGAAAACAAGCTGTCCGCGTGCTGCTCAAAATTTCAGGCACAAACTTTTACCTCTTTCTAGAGACTGCAGGGAGTAAACATACATAATTGATGACTTTAAATATTTCCGTTTGATGCGTATGACCAGTATTCTTTGACAAGATCACGGAAGAGAGATCCTTCGGTTTCCATGAGCTTCATAGGTTTGTCATACTCCACTACTTTACCTGAAAGTAAATTAGACTCGTAAGTATGGTCTATGAAGTACAAATATGCTGCAATACTGTCTTGAGAAAGACCTTTTCATAATCCAAAACAATTCAAACTAAAAGCATTAAAGGTCCATCTTCTGCTTCTATAAAAAATAATTAAAAAGATATTTTAGTTCTGTTTTTCTGAACTTCCAATTAATTGTTCACTGTTGGATGAATCGGGAAGCAGGAATAAATTAGTGAAGCGGGAAGTTTTTTTTTTGTAACTTATACCAACAATTTATTTATTTTCAGCCATGCTCTAGTCGTTGAGCTGTCCAGATTCAGTATAGAATTACTAGAAGGGGATCATTGTATTTTACTAAATTGGGGAGAATAAAACATACCATCGCTCATTGCAAGTACCATGGAGCAGTCCATAACGGTTGGTATACGATGTGCGACTGTGATAACAGTGCAATCTTTGAATTCTGTCCTGATTGTTTTCTGCAGTATAGCATCAGTTGCATTGTCTATAGAAGCTGTGGCCTCGTCGAGGACTAAGATACGGCATCTTCTCAGAAGTGCACGTCCCAAACAGAAGAGCTGCCTTTGGCCCATGCTCCAGTTCGACCCATCTTCAACAACTATGTAGCAAGATGTCTGTCAGTACAGCATCTAAGATAATTGCAGGTGTCATGCTAAGAAAAAAGAATGACACCATCCCTAGAAACTTTGCCAACTATTGTGTGCAAGGTGCAAATTGTAAACCC
This sequence comes from Urochloa ruziziensis, assembly GCA_015476505.1. NCBI lineage: Eukaryota > Viridiplantae > Streptophyta > Magnoliopsida > Poales > Poaceae > Urochloa > Urochloa ruziziensis. Next base: position 31,244,389 of record CM027126.1, on the reverse strand, counting down.
ATATTTGTTGGTAGAAGTCAAATGTTTTGTGCCAATCAACTAGAAGTTCTTTATACCACTTCTAAACACATCAATACAGTTCAAAAGCAAAAGGTTCACAATTGTAGCGGCATATGTACCTTCGTGCCAAGTCTGACTCTAAATACTAGGATAAATCTAGGGTAGGGAACTCCATTTTCATTTTGAAATGGAACATGCAGAATTGCACAGTTTGTTAAGGAAAAGAGGAAAAAACTTTCCATTGGGTTGCGTGCGTAGAGAGAAGAAATGAACTGACACGGTTCTCTAGGCGAAAACTTTATGGAAAGTTTGTGAATTTAAACAGGGCAGTGCAGAATTACACAAGAAACAAGGTCTCCTACCAAGTGCATCCAATCCCTGTTCCTTCTCCTGGACAGCTTCACGCAGCTGACATTTATAAAGAACCTGTATCAGAGTAGCAACTAACCGCTTTAGTGATTACTTTGAAGTTTGAAGATGTAAAGATGTCATCAGAAAATGTACGCATGCCACAAATTCAGTTTATTTCACCCCATTAATATTGTTGACTATTATCTCACAGTAACTGAACTATATTGTCCAGGACAACAATGGAAGTGACGTCACTATTTCAACATTATATGTTTATATATGGTTCCATCAAAGTAATTCTTTGTACTTTTCAAAAAAAAAGTAATTCTTTGTCACTGTAATTTATCTGAACAGTTAGTAGGCTGAGAGAGAAAAAATACAAACAGTCAGGAATATAACATGTTACCTCCCATATTTGTTGGTCTGAGAACTGCCCAAGTGGATCTAGATTATATCTTATGGTACCCTGAAAAAGTGTTGGATCTTGTGGAATGATGCCCAAACGAGAACGCAGATCATGTAACCCTATTGTTGTGATGTCTACAGAGTCTATTATTATTTTCCCTCCAGCTGGCTCAACTAGACGAAACAATGCACCAATTAAAGTTGTCTTGCCACTTCCTGTACGCCCAACTATGCCAATCTTATCCCCGCCTTCAAACGTGCAAGTGATTCCATGTAGTACAAGAGGAGCATCTTTCCTATACCTAATCTGTCAAATGACATAATTCATGTTAATTTGCTGGGGCCTTAGAATCATAAAGTGCTTCGCAGAATGAGCATGCGTAAGAATATTTATCTTTCTGTTACCTTCAAATCTCTAACCTCCACCCGGCCGGCTTGGGGCCAGTCTGGAGATGGTCGATTTTCTTCAATAGTCTCTGCTGCTTCGCTTGGTATGTCCATGTACTGGTTCACCCTTTCCACAGAGATGATTTGATTTGCAAGTTGACACTGATTTTGGATGGAGAAAACAAAGGACATATTTAAAGACAGGCCATACGATAATGCCATCCCTACAAAGCCTGCACAAATACAAATTGGAATAATTAGGATCTGCCAAATCGTGCATCATCTTGGAAGGGGGGGGGGGGGGGGTGTTGGCAAAACAGACTCTCCATCAGACTGAGAAATCTTCTGCGTTCACTAAATATGTCCTGCCTGGCAGGCTTGCAAAAATCTTATGTTACTCATGATTCAGCATTATAAAGTAGATAAAAGGATCTTGATATTTCGTGGCTTGATTTCAGGAAGCTATTGAGACTTATTGAAGAAAACAATGCAGTGCATCTGATGAAATCCAAGAATGAAAGGTTAGGTTTCCTGTTCACACGTTGGCCATGCGGTGATAGACTGATAGTTGCTCACCAGGGCTAAAAGTTCCCGGAGGAAGAAGAGCCATGACAAAGGCACAAAAGGAAAGAACAGCAGCACTCATTGTCTCCAGACGTTGAATCAGCCATTCAGTTGCTGCGAAGTTATAGAAGTATGGACCAGCATTCTTGTCTACAAGCTCCAAATTTTTCTCAAAGAAACGATCCTCTTCCTCAAAGGCCCTTATAGTTATAGCCCCTGCAACCGATTCGCCCAAGTGATTAGCCAGAGCAGATTTGGTAGTGCCATTGATCCTCATCAATTCCTTAGCTGAGGCTAAATAGTACCTCTGCATGACCAAAAAAAAAAAGATATTTCAATCAACTGCATTTGTGAACTTCACCCCTTGAATGAAAATAGCAGCAAATCACACTAATTGATAGCTGGTATACGAAGTAACCATGAAATTGTAGCCAACCGAAGCACACAAATTTACCTGCAACCTGATTGCCAAAACTATCATTGGCACTGAGATGAACAGAACTTGCCAGGTAACAACAGCCAAGACCCCCAGATTGCTATATGCATTTAAGCTGGCACCAATGCTGAACATGAAAGCGAATGGAACATCAAGGTCAACAATACTCAAATCTGAAGAAACCTGCATGGCAAAATAGCAAGTTAATCAACCAATAGAACATTTCCAAATGTAAATATAACTTTTGTCTTTCCAATTCACTTCTGGATTCTTACCCTACTAAGTACCCTTCCTAAAGGGGTAGAATCAAAAAAGGACATTGGTGCTCGGAATAATGAGTTGAGTAGCTGCGAAAATAAAGATCTTGACGTCTGAACCCCAAGAGAAACCACCGCTATCGATCTAGATAGCAAGAAGAACATCGTACAAACTCCGATAGCAATGTAAACAGAAATCAACTTCAGTGTACTAACATCAGTGCTCTGGACATTAGCTGCCATCCATGAATTCTGTGATATTTGCCCAGCTATGAAAACTATGTGGGAAATAACACCAAGAGAGGCATATATGTAGCCTTTACTCTGACACAGGTAGAGAATATAAGGCTTGAGACCTGTATCACCAATTTCCCTTTCTTCTGTCTTTATCAGTTGATCTGCTGGTGATGGCTTCGCAGTCTCTTTATATCTGCTTCCATGAGTATCATTTGTCTCCTTGATTGATATTTCCTTTGCTCTGTTGGGGTGTGTTGTGTTAAGATCTGAGCCACCAATTGTATCTTTGTGAGCATTTACAAGGTTCTGAAATTCTTGACAATATGCCAATAGATCTTGATAAGGTGCAGATCGAATAATTTCACCATCTGACATTAACTGCCAGAAAACAACACAATTTTAGATGGCATCAATAAACAAAAACAGGGACTGGTGGTGAACTTCACTCAATATTTTAAGAGTTTATTAATTCTGAAATGAGTCATCATGTTTAATGCTGACATTTTATATCGTTCAATTATTAGCTAGAAAGTTGAATAACTAAATTCGTAGGTATGAAAACTTGCTTGCTGCAAAAATGCACATGTGCACGGAAAGTGATTAGGATCACATGTGTCATCATGTTAATACATACCAGAATGGAATCAAACACAGGTAGAAAATCGACTTGGTGAGTCACCAAAAGAACAGTCTTCTCTGATAGAGCTCCCATGACATATTCCTATAAAAAAAGGGGGTCAGCATTTAGAAGCCTACACTCTACAGTCAAATAGTATATTTCAATTCACAATTATTCTGGATCCTTACATTAAAAAGACTTGTTGCTGTATGGGCATCAACTGCACTGAAAGGGTCATCAAGAAGATAGATGTCTGCACTTTGGTATAACGCACGAGCAAGCTGAACACGCTGCTTCTGGCCACCACTGAGATTTACCCCTCTCTCCCCAATTTGAGTACGATCTCCATATGGCAACATTTCAAGGTCCTTTACTAAAGAGCACCTCTCAAGTGTTTCTTGGTATCTTTGCTTGTCCATTGAAGTTCCAAAGAGAATATTGTCTTGCACAGTTCCTGTTTGGATCCATGCATTCTGAGAAACATATGCAATTTTTCCACAAACTTGAATCTGAAAAATATGACAGCAAGTAGCTAATTTGAATTTAAGTTCCTAGGAAAAGGAATAATTGTAACAACTGTGCCAAACTTATGATGCCGTTGTCATGTGATGTAATTTGAGAAAGAAACTACCACCCTTTGAAGTGCAATCTGATAAAGTAACATATGTTGGAACTATTATCAAACAAAATGTTTATTGCTCAGTTATATGGCAATGTTGTACTTGCAATTGAGTAGTAAAACTTACCAAAATTACAAAATTTGAACTATGATAGAAAGGAACTATGAAAGTGGCATTTTCTTGGAGGAATCAAACTATATCATAAAATTCAAAACATCTAGTATTTTCTATTTCATAAATATGGAGGTGACAGAGAAGCATACCGTGCCTTCAGTTTTCGGGACCTCTCCGAGAACTGCAGCCAAAAGTGTTGACTTTCCCGATCCTACCTCACCACAGATTGCAACCTTCTCTCCAGCTTTGACTACAAAATTTATATTCTTTAGAGTTGGTTTTGATGGGTTCTCATCCCATGAGAAACTGCAGGAGTTTATCGCTATTGGAAACTCAGTGCCCACACAGTATTTCTTCCTAACTTGTCCATTCAGCTCAGGTGCATCAAGAAACTTTGTTATCCTAGTGAAAGCAACTTTAGCTTGTATCACAACCCCAATTACATCTGGTATCTGCCTAATTGGATCTTGAACTAGGCGGAGAGTTGCTACAAAGGTGAAGACGTTGCTAGCATCAAGTGGAATTTTCAACAGATAGCATGCCAGGAACGTTGCAGCTGAAACCAAAACAGGTGATGACCAGAACAGGAAACTGTTGTATGCTTTCCTAAGCTGGAATGCTGACAGCCACTTGTATTCAACCTCTCTTAATCCTTCAATGACCTTCTTGAAGTGAGCTTCCCATGCATAAAGTTTCAAGACCTTCATATGAATTAAGGACTCTGTCATTGCCTTCAGTCTCACGTCTTGTGCTTCCATAAGTTTACTCTGAAACTTGTGTTGCAGCTTGGCCAGTGGAGCATTGCAAATTACAGTGATGATGATGACAACCAGTGATGCAATCATGGCAAGACCAACTGCATTATACAGAATTGCTAAAGCAATGCAAAGTTGGACACTTGTTGACCATGTCTGATGGAACCAGTATGGGAATTCCCCAATCCGGTAGGCATCGACAGTGACATAGTTCATAATCTCTCCAGAAGAGTGCTTCATTTTCGCTGAGTTTGATAGCTTCTGCTGTTTCTTATAGATAGCAGCTGATAGGAATGATCGCACTTGGAGTCCTAACCTCCGGGTCCGGAAATACCATTGCCGTTGTGACAAAGATTCACAACATTTGCAAACAAACATTGTAGCAGCCAAAACATAGCCTTCATATTTGAAGGACCCTTTCCCAAGTGAAACATTGATGAATGCTTTCAGAAGCAGTGGACCTGAAGATAATGTGATCACCTTAAGCAATGCAAACAAACCTGAGACTATGATCCCACTTCTGTGACAAGAAATGATGGTCCAAAACACTGACGGAGTGCCATGTGGCTGCAACTGCTTCTTCTTGTTCAGTTTCTCCAGAAACATCAAGTACTGGTTATATGCTCGATCTGAGGAACCTAAACGTGGCATGTCTTCCTCCTCAAGGGGCTTCTGATAACCCATCTTCATTAAAGGATTTAACCACCAAAACGTCATAACGCTGAAAAATCCAGCTTTAGCAAATGGGGTGACGACACGAGCCTCAGAATCATCCGTATCATCAACGGCCTCCGCGTTCAGGGGCTTATATAAAGCACTTCCAATTCCTCCATTACTGCTACCATCTTCCCTGATATGCCAAATTCCATAGACAAGGAGTAGCAGTGCACCTGGTAGGAATAGAACATCTAAACAACCCTTCATGGTGACAGCCTTATCTGCAACCATGTGAACAACCGAGGAGCAAAAAATGAATGCAGCAAATATGGTCAGCAGAACTGTCCAAATCCGAACAGACATCACTCCAAGAAACTGTGCTCTAATGCTGAAAGCGATAGTGAAAAGAATCAAACAGAATCCCTGAGACAAGGCTACCAACCACCAATGCGGCAGGTAAACAGAGGCATCCTGGCTGAAGTTGCTCAACAGCATCCACAACCCAAGGCCGAGGTAAACCAGACCCAAGCAGCCATTGAACACCACACCAGCCAACTGCACCGGCGAACCGAGCGTGACAAGCTGCCGTGCAGGTGCTCTGCTCCTTGGGATTCTGACAAGCAGCTGGATTACAAAAACGATGGTGATCAGAGCTGCGACACCGGTCACCAGGATATGGTTCATGCAAGTGGAGGAGTCGAATATGTTTTTCCATGCGCAGGAGGCCGCCGCCGCAGCCTGCTTGGAGCAAATCGGGCTCCCGCACAAGTCCATCCTCCAAGAACCTGACGGACAATTTCAAAGAACCCGTCAGAATAATAACAATTTTAAAGAATATATATCCGTATGGCGTTCCCTTCATATAGGGAGGGGTCCTTATCAGCTACTACCAGCACAATGATCATGTAATTATGCAAGAAGAGAAAGGCGAGAAGAGGAATAGCCCAGGTTTGCAATCTCTATTGCACGTCGCGTGGTGGGTTAGGTCCCCTTCAGTCCTGCTGCGATTATGATGAACACGAGTCAGTTAGGGGAAAGAACAGAGAGACCCTTCAGTCCTGCTGCGATTATGATGAACACGAGTCAGTTAGGGGGAAAGAACAGAGAGACCTGAAAATCACACGAACTTTGCAGCAGCAGCACACCAAAAAAAAAATCATGGTAACGATCGCAGGAAACGGGACAGCAATTTCAGCAGGATACTAAACCCACGAGTGCACTGTTCTTTCGCAATCCTTCATCATAATAACGACAAGAGAAAGAGAAAGAAAGATCAAACGGGCAATCGCCTCGCCGCCGGCCCTCCGCGGCCACTTGTGTGTAGATCCGAACCGAACTGAAAGCTGGGCGAGCACTTGTAGACCCCAAACCCAAAACCCCCCCCCAAATAACCGCCAAACAGCAAAAGAAACACAACGACGGTTATGGTGTATCCCCTCTCCTCTGCTTCTCACCGGAAACCCAGAGCCGGCGAGCCACCGCCCGCCGCTCGGAGAAGAGGATCCCAACGAAGCAGGCAGTCAGCGATCGGATCAAAAAACAAAACCAAAAAAAAAAAAATCCTCAAATCCTGAACCTTCCATTGGCATTTATATCTCGTACGTATCGACCAATAATCACGCCTCCCAATAAACTGCTTACCTATTTTTGCGACCTGGGCTCGCCGTCCTCGCGGAGGACACCGCCCGTCCGTCCCCCCCGGCGTGTTTGTTCTTCCTCGTGCGCACAATACTGTATTGTGACCGCCGCCACTCGCCGGTGTCGCCACTGGAGTCGGTCGTCGTCGCCGCCTCGCCGGGCTCGCTCGCCCTCGAGGTATGTTTGGGTTTGGTCGTCTTCCCTCTCTCAGTCGTCCGTCTCACTGGAGTGGAGATCGGCGGCTGGTTTATACTGGGGGGACTGGAGAAGGAGGAGGACCGCGCGTTTTGTGGTGGCTGGCTGGTTATGTGTGTCCGGACTCCGGAGACGTTTGCCGCTGCCGCTGCCCCTGCCCCTGCCCCTGCCCCCGACCCCCCGTCGTCACCGCTCACGTCGCGGCGCTGGAGCGAGGACGGTCGGGTTGGGGGCTTGGGGCAAGGGGGGCCTGCTCGCGTCGCTTTTATTTGGATGCCGACGCCGACGTGCCGTGCCCCGCATCGCTTCCCGGCCACGAGCCTAATCCCCCCACCCCACACGCGCGCGCGCATTGGTGAGATTGTTAGCTGCTGGTAGCTGGCGCACGCGCACCGCGCCAGGCACGTGCATTTCCGGTGGCCCTCGCGGGGTTTGGTTTGGCTACGAGTCGGGCTCTACGCGCGATCTGCGTCGACGTCGGGCCGGTCGCGCGCTTACCATGTCGTCACGACTCACGTACAGTCGTCGTCGCAGGGATGGCAAGTGGCGCGGGCTCTCGTGTCGTGGCAGCCCAGCCTTCATTTGACATTCGTGCGCCACGGCTCGCTGCGACTTCTCGAGTGGCCGTCGCATGGGCAACCGGCCGGTGGAAGGAAATAACAATTGCCTATAGATCTGTGCTACCATTTGCCCATCCTGCATTTACATAGCCTTTCAGGTAGGTAAGCTTAATCCCATTGAACACTTACCTGATTTGGGCATGCCATATACAATACGATAGTACTTATTAGGTACTCTCTCAGTTCCATATGGTCGTTTGACATTTTTAGATTCGTTGTATTTGTTATGCACCTAGATATCCACCATGTCTAGATGCATAGCAAAAAAATTATGAACCTAACAATGTCACAAGGACCTATCACTGGTAGAGAAATGGCCTTTGATCCCTAGTCATTCAGTTCCGGTTGTCCAAAAACCGGTACTAAATTGGTCACCGATCAATTTAGTACCGGCTCTAAACATTGGGAGTCTCCAGAGACAATTTAGTACCGGTTTCAGAGGTAATTTAGTACCGGTTGGTATTCCTAGCAGGTACTAAATTCCCTGAGACCATTTAGTATCGACCAGGGTTTTTTTTACCGTTTGAAACCGGGCCGTTTCCCGCGGAAACCGGTGTAACCGATGATGAGCGGTTTGACGAAAACCGATACTGTTAATCGAAAACCGCTACTGTAGATCGGAAAACCGCTCCGGCTAACCGCTACCGGTCCTCACCGGTTTCTAGGGGCGGTTCGATAAAAAACCCTGGTATCGGCTATAGCCTTGGCCCGGTACTGTCCTTCCCTGTCAAAAAAAATCTGACAGCCACATGCGCAGCGGCAGCCTCCCATTCTCTCCTCCTCCTTTTATCGCCCTTTTATCTCATTTCCTTCTTTCCAATCTTATCTCCTCCTCTTCTCTACTCTTTCTTCTTCCTTGACTCTTCTCTAACTTGCTCTCTCCCTCCTTCTGCAGGCTTGCACGGCGGCGACGCGGCCTCCTGCGCGCGGGGGGAGTGGCCGAGGCGGCGACGCGCAGCTGGCGGGCGGGGTCGGACCCGGCCGTGGTGGCGCGGGCGCGCGGCCCCCGGCCGCGGCGGCGCTCGCTTGCCTGTCCAGTGTCCACACCCCTAATAATCAGGCAGGTTGACGCGCGTTCCCGTCCCGTTCTACATGGCGGTAGTGGCAAGTTTCTCCTCGTCCGGCGTCAACGAGATCGACCCTCCACGTCGTCGTTTACCGAGTGTCCAGCAATCTACCGCTGTCCCATGCAGAGCCATGTTACCGTTCCCGCCAACCATGCATCAATTTTCCTGGCCGGAGGACGACGACCCAGACGGTGGCGCCTAATCAAAGAGTAGTAGAGTGGAGTACGCGCCAACACTCCAGCCAACAACGGTCACGCTCGCCCACCACGTCAGGAGGGGTGCCATCCGTTTTAAATTTTGGGCACACGAGAGCAAGGACGGCGGGCGACAGCTACAACCGACAACCACCACGACGACGTGGATGACCAAGCGCGCGCTCGCCGTGGCCACCGCGCCGTTTACTTCTTCACCGCGGAAAGGGACCCCCACGCCGCGCGCGAGTTCCACGCGCGCCACCCACACAGCGTCATACGCCACAGGCGCGCCACCGCGCCACGCCACACGGCTATCTAGCTAGCGGGGCTAGCGGCGAGCCGGATCGGACGACAGCGCCAGCGCCGCAGCGCGCGCTCGCTCCGATCCGCTCCGGCCGGGGCTATCCGGCGCGGCGGAACAGCCGTCGGCAGGGTGCAGCGCCCGCGCCGTGGTTCGTGCGCCGTAAAAAATACTGTAAAACATCTCTCCGACCTGCTGGCCGTCAGCTGTTTACACCTCGTTGTTTTAATTTCCTGTTACGCTATGGCACGGTGTACCGTTTCCTAGGAAGGACAGACAAGTTCAGATCGAAGTGGTACAGGGACACGTTGATACTAGTGGACTAGTGGTACCGGTCCCTAGAGAATTAAGGATGGGTAAACCAACTGACATAAATGAAGCCGGGTCGCGTGCCACGTGGGATCATTACTGCTGGTGGGGGCTCGTTACGGACTTTATTTATGACAAAACGTTGTGCATGTCAGTTTTGTCTTATGTGTAATTTTTAGTTTTGAAAAAAAGAATATAAAAAATATAGTAACATAGTATACCATAACAAATAATGTACTACCAAGATATATATACCCTTCATGGCAGATTTAATGAACTAATTTGATGTTATAGATGTTGGCGTAATTTTTGAATGTTGGCGTACATTATTTGATATTATAGATGTTGGTGTGTACATCTCATGTTCAATGTTGTAATTTTGTAACATGCAATTCTAGTCTTCTCACATGTTTTATGTTGTAATTTTGTAACTAGCTTGTTCTTGTACTTAATACAAAGATGTCCAGTTTTCCTTTCATAAAAAATCCTTTAAAAATTGCTCCTTCGTACTACATTTTTCCAGTCAAAATGTGAGAAGAGAACCAGAATATATACCATGCGAAATGAGGATAGCTAGTTCAGTTGATAAAAAATTCTTGTGGTGAAACTTGTGCACTCAGGTTTTGAGTTCTCGACTTGGTGTGTGTGCTCACATATTTTTAGATGTTTCCAAGATTTAAACAAAATTATTCTTTTAGAGGGTAGATATGTGCCTATCGACAGCGAGATGTATGTGATGACTTCGTCAATCTCAAAATCTGTCGGTTCATTAACCTCTCGGATGCGCTCAAAACAGTAGATTTGTGTGCTTGTATTTATATTTGTATCTATAGAGATCAGTGTGTATGCGTGTATGAGTGTTTATGTTCATATCGTGTTTTGGAAAAAAAGAAAAGATAGTCTATGATAGTTTGGGCGATCATGAGAACGACGCCGCGTGCATCGGACGAGTACTGTATTACTAGACAAATACAACCGCATGGCCATCGGCTCGCGAGGAGGGGTTAGATTGGAAACTGGTTCGTCGGGCATAAAATTCCCGTGAATGCATCGAATCAAAGATTGATGCGCTAGCTATCAGGCTACCTTTTGCGGTTTTGCCAACGCCAAATAGCAACGAGCCAATGCAACGATCAAGATCAAACATGTGAACGCCACCAGTACTGATCGATGATCTGTGGTTAGACCTGGACGGTGGACTCGGCAACTGCGAGTCTGCGAGTGGCACCCGGCCGGAGCTGTCCCCTCGGCTACTTAAAGCGAAGGGGACAGAGAGCTAAAGCCGTGAAGCGACACGCGCGCGTACGTTTGGCAGTGCCACTGCCACCACATGCACCACGTCAGCTCAGCTCCATCCAGCATTCCAGCATCTCGTCTGTCGTCTCAGCTCGACGTCGTCTTTAGGCCTGTTTCGCGAATTTTTTTTCGAGTACGTTCTCTCACATGCATGGCATATTAAATGTAGTCGAAAAAAATAACTCATTATATGGATGACGTGTACTTCGCGAGACGAATCTAATGAGCCTAGTTAGGTCGTGATTAGACAATAAATTGCTACAGTAAACATGTGCTAATTACGGATTAATTAGACTCATTAGGTTCGTCTTGCGATTTAATGACAGAATCTGTAATTAGTTTTGTAATTAGTCTATATTTAATACTTTAAATGTGTGCCCGACATACTCGAAAAAAATTTCACGAAACATCTACACAGGGCCTTAATTAGCTGCCGCTGATCGACCGAGTGGTTGGCAATCGGCTCCGCTGCAATAAATGCACCATCCAATAAGGTTTCAACAAAAAAAATATCGTGTCAAGTAATATCATCAACGTTGAACGTTTGGACCATGCACGTGCGAAGCAGCTAGCGTTTTTTGTGCAAGAAAAGCTGCAAAGATCATGATCGGGTGTACTGTTCCCAAAAAAAAAAGATCATGATCGGGTATACGGAGCAGCAGATAGCATGTCGTACTATACGTATGTAGCTGCTCCGGGGCCCGCTAGCTCGCCGCTCCGATCCCATCGTAAGTTTGCTGCCCGTGGCCGTCCATCAAACATCGTCGATGATCAATCTCCTTGGGTCTTCAAAGTGTACGTAGACAGCGACGGTGACGACGTCGGACGTACGGGAACAGCGACCGGCGGGCTTTAAAATAGTTTGACGCGAAGCGGTACGTCGTACAGTAATCTCCACCGTCGCTTTCGCCCGCGTGTCTACCGGCGGCCGGCCGTACGTTCTTACTCTAGGAGTCTAGGGACGAGTAGATCGAGCGAGAAGGCATCGCGGCCCGGGACGTGGATGGCCAAGCGGCTCGGTGGCCTCGATCGTCTGTGACTGTGAGCGGCTGGCTTTACTACTCGCCAACAAAGCCAATCAGCCATTTTGTGGAGGTTTTTAAATTTTGGTCAAAAGTCTTTGGAACTGGAGACTCTCTGTTTACACTAAATAAGCGCTTAAATTTAGAGGCTCCACGGAGACCAAATTTGAGCCCATATTTTGCTTTTTTACACCAATATATTATCAGAGGAGAGAGAAGTTGTTGCAGGAAATAGCAGCCATCAGATACTGCACTTGTCAGAACTCAGAGCTGGATGCTGCAGACATGGAGACGCAGACATGGAGACGCAGTCGACGTCGGCTGTGTTTAGGACTTGTTTAGTTGCCCTATTTTACAAAATTTTTCTCAATCGATTTACGTGCCCCTTCTCATAATGCACGCCTCCCAATGCATATTTTTTCTTCATTCTTCACTTTCTCCCCCATCAAATTTTTTTCACCCATCACATCAAAGGGAATCTTACATGCATGGAGTAGTAAATGTGGACGAAAAAACCCATTACATGAATGGAGTGTATTTCGCGAGACGAATCTAATGAGACTACTTAATCTATGATTTGCAACAGTGATGCTACAATAACCATCCGCTAATTATGGTTTAATTACCCTCTAATTACCCGTCATTAGATTTGTCTCGCGATTTTCTGGCTAGATCTGTAATTTGTTTGATTAATCGTCTACGTTTACTACTCTTAAATGTTACCTTTATTTCGATGTGACATTTTCACGAAACGTTTTCCACCCATCTAAACACGCTCGTATGACACTTTGCCTGCCGTGTGCATGCAGATTCACACGCAGCACGTGTGCTGGTCCGTGCACGGCCTTCACCCACAGGGCACAAAGGGCAAGTGCGGGCAAGTTTTGTTATCTTTTCATCTCATCTCTGCAGCGATATGAATATGCTCGACACCAAACAACACAGTAGTTGAACGAATTCTTAAAAAAAAAAACAGTAGTTGAACTTTGACATTGCCACAAGTACTATGATGCATAGGGCATAGGCTCGATCATTCTGTGGATGTGTGGCACACCCATTATTGTTCCATTTGAAATTATTTCCTTGTAATTTTGAACTATTGGTCTATTTATAACCATCCAGTCGTGGATGCTAAGCCGGACCCTTTTCCCTATTCTAAAAAGAATTTATTGCCACAGTATTTAGTTCACAGATCACAAGTTCACAATAGTTAAAACTCCCCCACCCTAATACCCCATGGAATGGAGGTGCGGATACGAAATGCGTGCTCTGTGCTTCATGCATCATGATGATCTATATTTCCACGTGTTTATTATGTGGATTATTTGATGCATTTTGACCTATACTATGTTACAGTTTTGAATTAAATTTGGATGTGAATTTCTTGTTGTATGGTTTTAAAATATTTGTTGAAATTAGTGTGGTTGAACCATAAAAGTTACCTCTTGAGGATTAGAGAAAGGGGGCTGGTGGACATGCATGCTCGATAGCCCAATTGACTTGGCCGCTCTCCTTGTCATCTGATTACCGGGTGTGTCCAAGTACCCGTGGACGGTCGCTTCCTGGTGTGATGAGTGATTGACAACGTGGTGTGGATTGACGTTTATCTTGGCTCAAGTATTGCAGGTGTAGAGTGTGGCTTGATTGCATTGGTGCAGGTGAAGAACAAGCGCGAAAGGTCTTAGCCATGGTGGCCTCTAGGGAGTGGAGAGACAAGTAGACTTGGTTAGAGGGACCCGGTGGCTAGATGGATCAAGTGCGGTTCACATGATGGCAAGAACAAGCAATGAAACGTGGTTCCGGTGTGAGGTAGCGGCTCACGACCGAAGCTCGTACGCGGACATGAAGCCGGTGCAAAGTAGCGGCTCACAACCGAAGCTTGCACGCGGGGTTTGGTGGTTTGGTCATAAGACCATCAGGTGGACGGTTTTCCTTGGTTTGGACCACAAAACCAAGGGTGAGAATTTGGCTTCGAACCGGGTCGAGGGGGCTGGTCAGCCACCCTGGGCGGTTTAACCGCCCCCCGGGCAGGGAGGTACCGTGGGCGTCGAGGAGCTTCAGATCCGGAGAACACGCGGCGTGATCGCAAGGTTTGCGTCGGAGGGAAGCAAGCTTGCGGTGGAAGGTGTCCCAGCGGGAAAAAGGTTCACAAAAATGTCAAATTTGCCCCTATGGGGTATTTTGTTGTATGCTTCATGTAAGGGCGTTCTGGACTTTTGCAGGGCACCTATATATATATGAGGAGTGACTGTTGTAGGCAGCTATCTAAGGGAGAGAGTAGGTGGTGGACATCTCATTTGTTTGTCGGATGGTCTTTTCTAGGGTTTGAGAGGGAGAAAGAAGATGGCTCTTTGATTTGAGTTTTTTGCCATTCTAGCTTTGTTTGGGCTAGTTAGTGGCTTGTAACCGCACATGACGGAGCAATTCAAACATCATTTTCGTGCCAAATTATTTCCTCCCGTTCGAATCTGAGATTTATTATTTTCAGTATTTTTGAGGTATTTTTGGAGGATTTTTCGTTCGTGCGATTTGGCTGAAAAATTCGTGAAATTTGTTGGGGGCTTTTGTTACTAGGATCCTTGTGAGCATCTCTCATGTGATTGCCTCTCCAATCTCTTACGGATTCGGCTTGAATTTGTGTTTTTCCAAAACCGTGCTTTGCGTAGGGCGTTCGGATTTCTCCCCGATTCGTGATGGATACTTGATCTTTTTCGAATGTTCTTTGTGGATCTGTAAGCTCTTTAGGTAGTGCTCCTACAGCTCGGATTTTGGTTCGAATCATTGTGTATCGAGAGAGATCAATTCGGTTGAAGTTGAGCTTTGTTCTTCGAGTTCTTGGTTTGCTTCCTGTTCGTTCTGTGCAGATCGAGTCGCGAGGCAGGCGTGAGCTCGAGGCGTATTCGGCAGGCCGTGCGAAGCAGCGACACGAGCACACACGCGTGTGCTCAGGAAGCCCAGCGAGCGCAGCAGGCCAGCAGCTGGTGAGCGGCCCGGTCGGCATGGCAGCCAGCAGCAGGGCGTGAGCAGCAACACGTGCGACGACGTGACCACGCGACGACGGCCAGGCTGAGTAGCTCAGCGACTAGTGCTCGTGGGAGCAGGGTTTTTTTTACCGTCGGTAACCGGTCCGGTCCGGTAGCATAATAGGGCCGGTTACCGCTCAAAACCGACCCTACCAAACCGTTCCTACTGGTTAACCGGATGGTTTCAGCCGGTTAACCGGACCGGTTTTTATTCAAAAAAACCGATACTGTAGCGAAAAAAAAACCCTGCGTGGGAGCTCAGCTCGACAGGCAGGTCAACCAAGCTGCAGCTCGCTCAGCTTCCATCACGCGCGTGCAGTCCAGAAGAAAATCAGCGCAGGTGAGTAGCAGTGACGGCAGTGCAAGGTGAGCTACTACGTGTGATTGAGGTCCAGCAGTTTGCAACAAAACGGTGATAAATGTTCAGGTTTACAGGTTCAAGCTTCTACCTTTTCTTGGCATCGAGCTATCTGTCTAGTAGTGCATCTGTTCAAGTATCAGTTTTTTGGATGATCCTGTGTAGCATTACTTTATTCTCTTACTTGATTAAATGCACTCATTGAGAACCGTGAAATATCATTGTTTGATTTATTTACTTGAACGGTGGACCTTGTTGTAAATCATCAAGCTTTTGGTTATTGATTTATCCATTGCTAATTAACCTTGCTTGTTTATTTACTTCTCTTGGATTCTTGCATGTCCTCGTAGCAACACTTTCCAGTGTGCTTGCCGATGGTTTTAGCAGTGCAGTAGCAAGTCTTTGAAAGCAGCTCATTTACCGTGTATTTGACTCGCTTCCGTGTCGCTTTGAGAAATTTCTAATTGTTACTAGGGTGAGCACGTCACGAGTTGACTTGTGTCACCTTGGCAATTAGAAGAGATGTGTGCCGAATTGTATTCGGGACATAGGCCTTGTTCCTTTTTGAGAAGAATCTTTTTTTAAGGGCTCCCATTCACCTCCACTACTCTGATCGTCCGTTTCGGTACTACACGATCAATAGCAGCTATCGGACAACCGGCTTTGGATGGTTCGATACTTGGATCTCATTCATATACAATACAACCAAATCTACTTTTGAAATGCTCCATAAACATCAGGACTTTTCATAAATATAAAGTGAACAGGACAATTCATCATTACCATATACTATACCCTACTAATCAGTTAATAATCTATGATAACCTGATCTAATTAATCAGGATCTAAACAAACCCTGCCATGGTAGAAAGGATCGGCACTAGCACAGATCCTGTCTTTTCCTCGTGAATCGTGCAAAAAGAACCAACTGTATCTGGTGGCCCCAAAAAAAAGAGAGCAGAAAATAATTCACTGAAATGCTAGCTGTCGATAATACATGCACGGCAACGCCATTAGCGTTTCATTCCCTTCTTGTGCTGTATTCTTTTCTTGACGTTACCAGCTGAACTACGCTCAGTCCGTGAACTACTAAAACGTTTACTTCTACACAAAACACAAGTTTTTCGTGTCAGTTTATTTTTTATCTCTTTACACGGGACCAATGCATAAAGTTTTCAGCCTTTGCTAGATGTATCGTCAAAATGTCATCAAAAGGTATCGAACAACTCGGCGGGCTTTGGATGATCGAATCTCGTTTACTCCAGTAAATTTGCTAATCCTCTGAAATCACGTGTGAACATCACTGCTTTTAGACGATCGAGCTGCGGAATAGGACAGTTCATCAGTATTCAGTAGACAGCGTACCTGCTACTGATCAATCAACTAATAATCTATACAACCTGATTAGATCAGGATCGGGACAACAAAGTGACAAACCCTGCCATGGTAAAGGACTAAAGTGGGATTAGCAGCAGCACAGATCCAGCCCTTTCCTCGTGAGTCGTGAAAACGTGAGCTACTGGTAGATTTCGATCCAAGCAATCAGCTTACGTTGGACGAAAATTTAGCTGAACTTTTCAGTCCCCGACCAGATGCTGTGCGGAAATATTCCCCTGCAGGACGCGTCCAAACAGAGGTGGGCAAAAATTCACCGAAACCAATTTAACCGATCGAACCGAACCGATTTAACCGAAAATGTCGGTTAACCGAATTTTTTATGATCTATTCGGTTAAAACTTTGGCACTATTAGGTTAACCGAAATTTATTCGGTTATGAATTGGCGTTAACTGAATTAACCGAAATTCTTTCTAACTTATTATATTAAACACTAAAAGTGTGACCATTTACATATTCAAATGTATTTTTAGGACTTTATTTCTTAGAAGCATTATTTGTTGTCTTCCCCTTTTGTTTTATTGCATGACCATGTCTAGTTAGGTGCTTTCCAATATGATTATGTTTTACCATTATCTTCTATAGAAGTAATACATGTATTACGGTTAACCGATTAACCGAAACCGAATTGGGTCGGTTAATCAATTTTGATGGATAAATTCAGTTAACAGTTTGTCATAAGCGAAATATATTAAAACCGATTTAACTGAATGCCCATGCCTAAAACAGCCAGACCCGTACCGAGAGTACCGACGCCGAACTTTTTTCAAAAAAAAAAGAAATACCGACGCCGAAAGCGGCGGCGACCAAGGCAACAGCACGTGAATCCCACGCGCAGGGGTGCACAGGAATGGGCGGCGCTGGTGGGGCGGCCGTGGGGTTGAGGTGCACTGACAAGAATTCTGCCCGACGCAAAACACTATATACCGTACATGCGGGTACAACACCATCGCTCCTGTTCTTCTTCCTCCTCACGACCGTCGCCCGCTGTTCATCGCGCCGCCGCCGGCCTTTAGGGTTAGGGTTCGGGGTTCGGGGTTCGGATTTGGGGTTGGGCTCCGGGGACTGCTGCCTCGCCGGCTCTAGAGAAGGTCATGGGGAGGCTCGCCGGACCGGTGGTGGGGATGGTCGAGACGGCGGGGACGCCGCCCCGGCGGGCGGCGGAGGGCAGCCGGGCGGGGTTGGCGGCGGGACGGCGGCCACCTCCTGTCGGATTAGCGCGAGGCGGCGGAGGCCGGACCGGCGCCAGAGCCGGGGGAGGTGGTGGCAGCGGGGGAACTTGGCCGAATTGGTTAGTGCCGGCGGTGGAGGAGGGCAGCGGCGTAGGCGCGGGGCAGTGCCGGAGCCGAGGGGAGGCGGCGGCGGGCGGGGGCGCTGGAGGGTATGCGGCGGTCGACGGGCCACCGCAGATGCGGTGTATAGAGGCCCCCGGCGCCAAGCGCCATGGATCGGAAGCGATAGCGACGCATTTTGGCTATTGGCTGGCTCCACATTCCTGGTTAGGTTGGATACTTGGATCCATGATCCATCTGCATTATCGCATAATATCCACACGACGTTAAATTAATCTATACTAAGGAGGAGCAAATTGAAACCATTTTTTACCCAAAGAATTAATCATGTACCCTTCACAAAGGACCCACGAATCAAGGGAAAAAGTGGACCCACGACAAGGGAGGAGACGTATTTGTCGTCCTCCCGTGTTATTTTTCTTCTCAGCGTCTTCCCCCACCTCTTTTTTTTTTGTCACCGTACGTTTCTTTACCCAACAATCGTACCCACACCCGATTACTTACCATAAAGTCGCATCTGATTGCTTACTATAAAGTTTGCCAATGAAGGATTAAGGTTTCCTTTCAGAAAAATCAATGACATCTATACAATCAGGTGTCTTCTTCCTTTTAAAACTTGATTGCTTATCATAAAGTCCATCAATCAAGGGTCAATGTTTCCTTTCAGGAAAAATGAATGACATCTACGCAATCGGGTATCTCCTTCTTTTTAAAACTTAATTGCTTACCATAGTTGTAGACGTCAATTAAAGATTTAATTGCTTACCATAGTTGTGAGAGTCAATCAGGGAATTGATTATTTACCATAGTCGTGTGCGTTCAGGTTCATCTCCTTTGCCCTCCTGCCCCCTATGTAAGGCGTCCCCTCCTCTTACTCAAAGCACAGCATCTCTCCCTTTATTTATATTTCTTGTGAGGCTGCCGGCGCCGAATGTGGCGCAAGGGTTACCGCGGCACTCGTAGTGTCCAAGCCTGTCGGGCAGAAGCGGAGCGTGCTTCGCATTGTGATGGTGCTCGGCGCCGTCGAGTGCTTGCATCATTGCGCCATGCTGTCGATGACGAGGAGAGCAACATTTTCGGCCTCCTCATCATCAAGAAGTTGGCTGCGATGTTGAGATGCTCACGAATATCTATATCGTGAAAATATATTTCATTGTTTAAGATTCGATCATACAAATTTCCCTTCATTTTCGCCGAGATTCGATCATACAAATTTCCCTTCATTTTCCGGCGAAGGTTCAAGGCTTTTGATGTATTAATATATAAATTTTAATGTGTGATGCTATTAAATAATTTTAGTGTGCGATGTTATTTGTGAGAATTTGAATGCAATTTAATGGTTTCAAATTTATTTCTTTTTAAATCAAATTTTTTATTTTGTTTTTTTAATCCTGTGCTTGTGGCACGTGCCGCGCTACTGGTCTCATGAAAAAATAGATCACGTATGGACGTGCAGGAAACAGCCTATTTCTTCCTGCGGGCCCTGCTCACCAGAAAACTTCGTCCATTGGGCCTTGGGCCACTTCACGTGATGGGCCATATATAATCCAACTATCACAATGCAGGCCTTTTCGGCAGCCCAATTCAGCATCAGCCACCCGCAAGCAGGACTGGAGGAGCAATTTCTTGAGAGTCCAAATCCCCGAAGTTCTTGCAGAATTCACTCTTTTTTTTCTCTCTCAATATGCGCGTAGCGTATCATTGTATTAAGACGAATGATAATTTGGTACAGAGTTCGGTTACAACCTAAGTGGAATGGACTCCATATGGACACAAGCCGGCGGGCCAGCTGAACACAACCCGAAAGGAATATTCTAATATAAACTACTCACATCCAAGACAACCTAGACATGCTCTACATGGAGAGCTCAGTCAGCACTCAATCCCACAAACGGAAAGGTCTTACTCTTGTTCTTCAACATCGGAAACATGTCCGACAATGCGTCCCAGTGGTGCGGCGGAGGCCCATCTTGAAAGAATTGCTTCACCGCTTGATCAGCCGAAGCCGCTAAAGGCAGAGGCACACCGACCTCACCAAGCCGACGCTTTA
Source organism: Urochloa ruziziensis (assembly GCA_015476505.1). Classification (NCBI taxonomy): domain Eukaryota; kingdom Viridiplantae; phylum Streptophyta; class Magnoliopsida; order Poales; family Poaceae; genus Urochloa; species Urochloa ruziziensis. Next base: position 31,224,226 of record CM027126.1, on the reverse strand, counting down.
AGAGCACCTCCCCACGCTTTGCCATCTTAATGGCCGAAAGAGGGTCCAAGGCTTCGCGATAACTCCGCCTGATGCCGGATGCCTTAGACGAAGGCAGTTGAGGAGGCGCGTCTATGAGGACAGGGTCGACTCGACGACGATGAAGCGGCTTGTCCAAGAGAGGCACCGGAATGTCCTTCGTAACTTTGTTGATGAAGGCCTCCAAAGCCACAGAATGGTCGACCTCAAGTGCCACGACCGTGGCGGTTGCCTCCGTAGAGGTCGGCTCCGCGAATGGGGCGAAACCGGCAACGCTGCGCGATCCAACATCCAGTGGCCCAGAATCTTCGTAACCCAACTCGAACCCTGAGGGGAAACTCCGACCCATCGTCTGGTGAGCCCAACTCAAGCCTGAGGGGCTCCAACACATCAGTGACCGGTAGAGTCATTTCTGTAACCTCGCTTGCCCGCGGCCGATGCAGCTTCACCGTCGTGGAGAGCTCCACCGGTTCAGCCTCTGCACCCATTCGTGGAGAGCTCCACCGCCGATGCAGAATTCACTCTCATCCTCGACACGAAAACCACAAGTCCATTCAGGAGCACCGAAGTCTTTTTTTCTTCGAGGGACACCGAAGTCAACATTCAATAAAGGTCATTAACAGCCAGAGATGTAACACGCCTAACCTGACAGTGATCCTAATCGTGAGTTTGAAACTCAGCGCACTGGATAATCTTCAACCTGGAGCGAAGTAGATCCAGGATTGTCCGATTGGCTGGTCCCATCGTTCCTATCTGTTCCTAACCTTGCCAATAATCTTGCGACAAAGACTTGCTGCTCACTACTCAGCAATCAGCATTGTTGATTGCTTGGAGACGCATATTCTTCAAAGGCGCAAAAATCATCTTTTCACATACTAGCATTGAGCAGATGGAAAATTCAACTAGAGTGTCGAATAAGGAACAAAAATTATACACGGTGTCAAATAAGAAATAAAAAAAATTAAAGGCCAAAAGGATAATGAGTCAATTTTCTAGTGTCAAATACAGAATGTTCTTTTTTTATCCCAGTGTTCCCCCGCATGGAGGAACGCAGATCCAAGGGAGGCGAGCCTTGTAGATCTTAACTACTAGGTCCCAGTTCTCTCAGGACCGCGGGACAAAAGTCCACGTTGCTCTACACGCTTTTGCGGAGTAGCAGAGCATAGCTCAACGCTTACAGTACTGAGTTCCCCCGCTCGCCCGGGGTGGGGAAACTCCTTTTTTGGGGAGTGAATCCCCAGAACTGGGACAACAGATTATTTCCTATTTGGCTTTGGAAATTTGCTTGTTCCCTTTTTGTTTCGGAAGTTTTTCCTATTTGACACTGGATATAAATTTCATTTCTTATTTCACTTCTTTTTTATTTTCCGTCCATTCACTGTTAACTGCCTCATGAAAAGACATTTTTACCCTAGAAGGACGTGGGCCCCACACCACCCATCTCCTCCTGTTCTCTCACCACCGGGACCGAGTGATGGCTGCCGCCGCCGACAGCGGACAGCCCGACACCTGGAGAGGAGGCCACCGCGCGTCCGCGCCGCCCTCTGCCTCCTCCCCCACCACGTCGCCGTCTGCCTCCCACCTTCACCTCCCCGCCTTGCCGCCCTCTGCGTGTGATGCTCCGTCGTCAGCCGGCCCGGGCGGTGGCATGGAGGAGCGGTGGAGGCGGGGCTGGCCCGGACAACAGCCTGGATGATCTGCCGCCGGGTAGAGCTGGTCGATGACCTCGTCGAGCGGGCCGCCGGCGAGGCGATACCCCTCGGAGTCTTTTACCTGTATACCATTAAAAATTTGATGGTTACGTGTGTACCACTAAAAAGTTTAGAGACACATGTATACCATCGCACGAACTTACTTTTACCTATGTACCATTTTGAACAGAAGTAGACCTAACTGAGGCTAACGGAGGTGGAAAACGACCATTTTACCCTTCTATGGGGCCCACCTGTCATCTCTAACATCTCTCCTCCCTCTCCTACCTGCCCCTCCCTTGTCCCTTCCTTTCTCATGGCCGTTACTTCCTTCTCCCTCCCTGCGCCCGCCACTGCTCGCTGTCCCCATCTCCTGCGCTGGCCGTCATGCGCCCCTCCCTCTCCCCGACCTCCACCCCTCGTGCGGCGGCGGGGCTCGATTTCACCGGCTTGGCCCCGCCACGCCGTGCTGCTCTGTTCCCACCCGATCGCGTCGCGCCGCCTGGCTCTAGCCTCGTCGACCGCCGCACCGCCACCCTGCACTCGTTCGTCGTGTCGTTGCCAGCCTGTCGAGGCGTACCTTTGCTTCTCCACCAATTTGTTGTCTCCAGGGGACGCGACTGCCCCACTGTCGAGCACGGCGGCCCTGCGGGCCGCGCGAGCGGAGGCCATGCCGGCAACCGCGAAGTTTGATGGCTCCATCGGCACGGACTGCGGACGACGCGAGCGAAGGCTCCGCCGGCAAGCGCGAAGCTCACGGGCTACGCGTGGCATGGACTGCGGCAGCGCGAGTGGTGAAGGCCTTGCTGGCAAGCGCGGAGCTTGCTGGCTCCGCCGGCATTTACTCGTGCTACTCCCTCGTCGGGCGGAGGAGTTGGGGTGGGGGGATGGCCGACGCACAGTCGGTTGGTCGTGTCAATTTTCATTTTGTGGAAGAAAATGAAGGACAAACGTGCATGAATCGAGCTCCTCAATGCCAGTCTCCTGTAGCTGCTGCTAGAACTGAGCTCCTCCACAGCATCGGGGCGGCAACACAGTGGTGGCGCTCTCCCTCTCCTCCGCGGCGTTGCGGCTACGTTCATGGCGGAACCTCACCTTCAGAGCTCGTATCCATGGCAGGCCATGGCCCTTGCAGGATGTGAATCGTCCGAGATGGCGCACCTACAGACCTCCACCTTCTCCTCGGTTCCTTTTGGTTGGCCTCTCATCTCCGGAAAATTAGAAGTCCTGGTTGCCTTTTTGCTTTGAGTGAGGCTATCCGCAGTCGTGGTACTCTATCTTCACCCTTTAAACGGAATATTCTGTCCTGGTCATCGAGATTCTCTACTCTATATTCATTTCTTCCGCACCCGTCAACCTTTATATCTCACACTCTATACCAACTACCGCATATTTTATTCAACCACCTCTTCCCTCTCCCCACCTTTTCTTTTCCTTTCTTTTTCTCCTTATCTTCTCCATTCTTTCACTTGCCGGCCACTCCTTCCTCTCTCCTTTCTTCCACCCGACGACCGCTTCTTCCTCTCCCTCACTCTCTCTCCATCTCTCTCGGGACGTAGGCGGCGGCCTGGGCCCGCCGGCGCGCCAAGGAGGAGCAGGCAGCGGCCGACGCGCGGCGGCGAGCTCGCGGGCACCGAGGCCGGGCAGAGAAGGCGGGGCTGGCGCGCCTAGGCGCAGAGCCCGGCATGATTCGGGCTCAGGAGGCAGCCTCCTCCCGGCGCGAAATCGAGCCCGCGGCGGAGATGGGGCTCGAGTCGAGGCGACAGGCTCAAGGCCGACGGAATCGCTGCTCCGTCGTCCCCATCTCGGAGGAATCGCTGCGCGGCGAACCTCCTCCGGCGCGAAGCGGCGGCCGACCTGCCTCCTCGTCTTCCTCGGCGCAGGAGCAGAGGAGCTCAGCCACGCGTCCCTCGCCGTGAGCTCCTCCCTCCCCGGCCCGAGGACGACGGCTGCTCGGGCCTCCGACGGCGGCGGCGGAGCAGGGACGCAGCGGAGGAGCAGCTACAGCTAGCCTCCCTCCCCTGCTTGCATCGGCAGAGGAGCTGCGGCCGGCGGGCCAGGGCACTGCCCGCATCTGCGGCGCGGGCCTCCCTTCCCTGCTTGCGGCGGTGAGGCAGGGGCCGAGGGCAGCCTCGATGCAGAGCTCGGCGTGCTTGCCCGCGAGGCCGGCGAGCTCCTCCGGGCGGATCGAGGAGCGGCGCAGGTCAGGGAGGCGAGCTCGGCGGGGCGCAACCGGATCGGACTGACGGAGCTCACGCAGTTCTGCGAGGCGGGGGAAGTCTCCGGCAGACGTCCATGGCCGGCGATGGATCCATGACAAAGCTCTCGGGGCAGCAGCGGAGGAGTCGAGGTGGCGGCAGCCCGGTCTCCGGCGCCGGCGGACCCGTCCAGGAGGCGGCGGCGCGGGCCATCTCTCTCTCTCGTTTCTCCCTCGCGCAGCGGAACTCAGTGGACGCGGGAAGGAGGCGGGCCCGTGCCAAATCGGCGATACCGGGCGTGCGCTAGGTGCGCTTGATTTGTCGTGTGTGGGATGAAACGGGGAGATACCGAAGCTTTTACCGAGCCCCGCTGCAGGGCAAAAACTGGAAACGCGCACGGTAAAGGAGTACGTGGCGCTATTCAGATTGGTTTACCGACACCAGTGCGGACAGCCTGAATCAAGACTGTTGGTTCCAGAACGAGCGCACACGATGAGCGGGATGGAAAGTCACAGATGGAGATGGATGAGGAGTATAATGGATCTTTTCATTAGTGGGTCCCACCTATCGAGGTTAAGTTTTAACAGATGTTGGAAGGAATGGTACATAGTTAAAAAGAAGTTCGTGCGATGGTACACAGTCGTCAACAAACTTTTCAGTGGTACACACGTAACGTAACCATCAACTTTTTTAAGGGCATACAGGTAAAAGAGAGTCTACCCCTCGACGGCACCCGACCATGAGCACGACCTGGCGGGCCCAGATGGCAGGGATGCTCTACGCGTGGATCAAGCCGGGGTTGCCGAGGTAGTCGAGGCCGCTGTCGCTGAAGATCTGGGAACCGGCCTTGAACCTGACGGCCTCGCCGAATTTGATGCCGTTGCGGGTGAGCTTCTCCGGGAAGACGCAGCCGAGCGTGCCGAGCATGGCCCAGCGGGTGTGGATGACCTCCAGCTCCCGGTTCTTGGTGAAGGTCTCGCTGTCGGCGGACAGCCACGCCGTGTCCCAGCCGTAGTCGCCCAGGAACTCGCCGGCCAGCCAGCTCGGCGGCTCGCCGGAGAAGGGGCCCAGGTACTTGGGCCCGTAGCATAGCGGATAGCAGCGCTAGCAGGTCCTTGCCGGAGAGGGCGATGCGGGGGCCTTGGGCGGCGCGGGGAGCCGACGCGCGTGGAGCCGTGGAGGCCGGGGAGCAGCGGGCGCGTGGGGGCCGATCCCCAGGCAGGCGTCTCAGAGGGCAAGAAAACACCTCTGCTTTCTGTCCAACTGCCGCGGTGGTGCAGTGCAGGCCCACTAGCTTGTACTTTGGATCTCAGTATCTCACCATGTCACTCCCGATCCAAAAGAAAGGAAAGTTCCGTCACATGCATGACATATTAAGTGTAGTCGAAAAAAATAACCCATTATATGGATGGAGTGTACTTCGCGAGACGAATCTAATGAGCCTAGTTAGGTCGTGATTAGACAATAAATTGCTATAGTAAACATGTGCTAATGACGGATTAATTAGACTATTAGGTTCGTCTTGCGATTTAGTGACAGAATCTATAATTAGTTTTGTAATTAGTCTATATTTAATACTTCAAATGTGTGTCCAACATACTCGAAAAAAATTTCGCGAAACATCTAAACAGGGCCGCGATTGGAAGGAAAAAAGAACTGCAATTACATGTGTACTCGTGTTTCTTCTTTTATTAGGAACGGGGTACTATTGCCACAGTATTTAGACCACAAGTCCACAGCAGGTAAACCCCATAGCCCCATGCATTATGAGAACTGAAACCACTCATCATGCATGCCGAGACTGCAGATGTACTCTCAAAAAATCAACAATGGTTAATTGGATGATCGGATGTCGTTACTCCAGCAAGGCAGCAAGTCTAATACTGCTACTCTGAAATCATGTGTGTAAACATCACAGCTTTAATTTTAACAAACAAGCTGCGGAATACAACAGTTCATCACAATCATAACTGCTACTGATCAAGTGATCAATCAGCTAATAATCCTGACATGTCAGAAGGATTAGCAGCAGGACAGATCCTGGCCGCGTTTAGATGTTTCGCGAAAAAAATTTACAGTATGTCGGGCACACATTTGAAGTATTAAATATAGACTAATTACAAAACTAATTACAGATTATGTCAGTTCATCGCAAGACGAACCTAATGAGTCTAATTAATCCGTCATTAGCACATGTTTACTGTAGCAATTTATTGTCTAATCATGACCTAACTAGGCTCATTAGATTCGTCTCGCGAAGTACACTCCATCCATATAATGGGTTATTTTTTTCGACTACATTTAATATGCCATGCATGTGAGGGAACATACTCGAAAAAAATTTCGCGAAACATGTAAACAGGCCCCTGTCCTTTTCTACTCCGTACTAGCTAGTGAGTCTGCAAAAGGAGCTACGAGTAGATGCCATCCAAGCAATCAGCTTAGGATTTTTTTTTAGATTAGGGAATCAGTGAAGGAGATGTGAAAAAAATACTTCGGTGGCTGTATTGTTATTGTTACGATCAGGATTAACGCGCGACACCTCCCCTTTTCATCTTCGTACTAGGTAATAGCCCGTGCGTTGCTACGGGCATATAAAATTTAAATAAAATTATAATTATTTAAAGAAAAACATAACCCCCTAATGATCAAGTCATGATGGATATGAATACAAAAGCAATAGGATGGACAATAGGACTAAAACCGCGGCATGTAAAATTACAAACCAAATCTCACATGATGTACTTGCTAGAACAGTTATCGCCGTGTCTTAATTAATCGCAGGCTGTGAATTAATCCCTTGGAGCTCAAGCTTTATTGTGATGTTGGTCTGGAATCAAATGTGATAAATCTATCTTAAAAGGCAAAAGTGTGCTAAGGGTAGTGTTTGGCCTGAATTCACGCTCAAACTCCTCCCATCAAGTCAAAGATCTATTTTTTTTGCACATTTTGTACCAGCAATTCAAAGATCTATATAGCCAGAGAGATTATTTGAATTGAGAAATTTGCATTTTTGCCATCCTAAATAATGGACTTCACATGATTACCATTGCAAACTGTGTCGTTAACACATTGATTGCATTGCCATTATGGCTATTTTTTAAAAAAATTATTTTCCATCTGCCACGCCACTTGAAAGGACTACAACATCCCCTCTCAGCCAAGTATCCAACTGCAACTCATCCCATTTCTCCAAAAAAAAAACTGCAACTCATCCCCTTCCCATCTCTTTTCCCCACCCGCCGCCCCATCTTCACTCGCAGGCCCCCGGCGGCGCCTCTCCCTCCACCTGCTTTTCCACGCACCCCCTATTGCAACCCGTGGAAGAGCACCTGTCGGAGCCGTCCAGTGGGGAGGCAGTTGATGTGGGAGTCCCTTGATGTGGAGGATTCATCCCACAAGGGGCACCTGCCGGAGCTGTCTCCCTTGCACGGGAACCATGGGGGAGGCCTTGCCGGTCAGCAGAGAGTACACGTGCTCGCCATTATCTGTGGCAGGAGCTTACAAGCTGCTCTAGCGAGGTGTTGTGCAGGAGTCAGGAGAAGAAGAGTTACGGTTGGAGAGAAAGCGAGTGAATTGAGGTGCTTGTGCAGGTGTTGAAGATCTGCAGTTCCAGAGAATCCAATAGAATTCATATTGGCAATGTAATTGTCAGGATTGGTGCCAATTTGTTCTGAAGAAATGCACTACAAATGCTCCCTTCCTCTTATTTTATAGCAAGCGACAGTTTCTCTGTCAAACGGATGCAGTAGCAGTAGCAACTTTCCTCCTTCACACCGAGCAATTAATTTCCAATAGCAAGCAATCCATTTTCTTGCTCCATATGTGCAAGCAATCCCCAATAGCAAGCAAGCAAACCCTTTTCTTTCTCCAGATGTGCAAGCAACAGGTCAAATATAATCAGCACACGTCTTCTCTGTTCTTCTACCCACCATGATAACAGCACCAACTATAGTTCTTCCTTCTTCCTGTTGGCAAGCACGGGAGCAGATCGGTCACCCAGTTAACCATCTCTCCCTCCGATAGCAGCAGGCAACAATAGCAGCACGCTGAATCCATCTCCAAAGTCCCCAAGCTCCAACATCGCCGCCATGACCTCATCTCTCTCTATCGATTCTTGCTGCAGCTCGCCTCGAACCGTTACCAAAGCACGCCATCTCAACAGCTCCTCGTACTTGAGCCACAAATCCAGCATGGGCTCCTCCCAATCCATCTCCCCCATGGAAACCATGGCCTGCACTTCTGCTCCTCTCAGTCGCACAACTGCTGAGTTGTGGCAGATGCCGCAGATTGAGCTAGCCGAAGGCGACGTAGACGCGGATGACGATTGGGGACGCGGAGGTGGGGAACTGGATTACCTCGTCCGTGCAGCGGGGTGGATTACCAGCGCGGATTCCTTTGTTGTCTTCTCTCGGCAACGACCCCTCCGGCCATGAGGCTTGACCGCTTGCAAGGACAAGAAAGGCCATGGACAAGAAAGGCTATGGGACCCACCATGTGCGCTGGGAGAAGAGAGAGAGGGGCGTGCGCGCGGAGGGGGCAGAGCCACGGTTGTGGCCGATGACAGCCCGTTCTTAATAGTGGTAGAGATCCTCCTTCCCAGAAATCCTCCCGCCCCCCGGTTTTTTTTGTTGTTGAAAAACTCCTTCCCAGAATCCCAGGCCTGGAGTCATCTTCAGTGACTGGGGGCCTATAATGGGCCGGCGTGTGCTTGAAGGATCCGCTCATCATTCAAGAATACCGAAGTCCACAATCAATAAAGGTCATTAACAGCCAGAGATATAACGCCTGACAATGATCGTAATCGCAAGCTCTACTGTAAAAATCTTCAACCTGAAGCGAAGTGGATCAGGGCATGCCCGTTTGCCAGGCTCCATCTTTCCTACTCAGCAGCCGTGACTATATGATTGCTGATCGGTTGCTTGGAGACGTCCGTGCTATATACCCTGAGCCAAATGATCAATGGCGAATCACTGCACGGCTCAACCGCTCTAACTGACACTGACAGAGAAGATTTAGAAGAGAAGATTTAGAAGTAGTAAACAAAAAAGGTGAAAAGTTATATGGATAGGGTGGAAATCTCGAGACGAATCTAACGATGGTAATTAGAGGGTAATTAATCTATAATTAGCGGATGGTTACTGTAGCATGACTGTTGCAAATCCTGGATTAAGTAGTCTCATTTGATTCGTCTCGTGATTTACAGCCTATCCATATAACTTTTCACTTTTTTCGTCTACATTTAATACTTCATGCATCTAAGGGCATGTACAGCCCACAAACGGCTAGCCGTCTGCAGAATCTCGAACTCAGCATACAGACAGATGCACAGACAGCTCATACAACCCACAGACAGAGAGGTCATCTGTAAGCTGTTTAATGCTTTGCATGGAGCTTAAGATCAACTACAAATGCAATTGTGTATACTATTGTGTGGCTATTTGATTGAATAATATCAAGCATAAATAATAGAAACATGATTATAATAATTTTTAGAAATCATAAAAATAATAATAATATTATATATAGTTACACCGCTTTTTGTCTAATTTTCATTGTTTCCATAGCGTTGCCATATGTGGTCGATTAGATCCTTCTTCAGTTGCCTATGTGTTGGCCGAGCTTTGATAGCCGAATTTCTACGGAGTGCCTCCGCAAAGCTTGGATTAGGGTTCTCATTTGTATGCACTTGTGGTGGGATCGCTATCGTCGCACTTGGATTCACATTCAAGTCCAAGACATCCCTAATTGCTTCCTTCTCATCTTCCACTATCATATTGTGTAGGATAACACAACATTGCATTATGTTGATAACGTCCGCTTGCTTCCATAACCGTGATGGTCGATCAACAATATTAAAGCGTGATTGCAGAACACCAAATGCACACTCCACATCTTTCCTCACACTTTCTTGCCTCAATGAAAAAAATTTGTCTTCCGCCGATTGAGGGGCACTAACTGTCTTCACGAATACTGCCCATTCCGGATATATTTTATCGGCAAGATAGTAACCCATGTCATATTGATTTCCATTTACAGTATAGTGCACCGTAGGAGATTCCCCTTTTATTGCTTGAATGAACAGTGGTGACTTGTTTAGAACGTTTATGTCGTTCTGAGACCGGGGGTACCAAAGAAAGCATGCCATATACGAAGATTCTTTGATGCCACTGCTTCAAGGATCATAGTCGGATGCATAGAACGAAAAGCCGGACCGGTGATCGAACCGGTGAGGTCACTGGTTCATTGGTTTAGTGGTTCAACCAGTGGGTCAACCGGTTCAGGCCGGTTCAAATAAGCATGAAACTTCATCATTTCACGTAAGAAAACTTCACCAGATGGCTAGCACGAGTGGAATTCAACCCATAGGCCAGGGTTCGAATCCCATGTCTGTACCTTTGCTCCACATTTTGGCTTAGTTTTACACATTGGGCCGGCTAGAGGCCCATCAGCGCTGAGAACAGCCACATTTGTAGCCCATAAATGTAGAGAATATACTATTAGGTCCGATTTTTTTAGTACACCGGTCTTTTGTGCGAACCGAACCGGCAAGATCACCGGTTCCCGGTTTTCCCGGTCGAACCAGTGTACCGGTCCGGTTTTTTGTACAAGGGTCGGATGTCCTTGTTTACCACTTGTGAATTGTCCCGCCCAACCCTTCGGACAATTCTTCCATGCCCAATGCATGCAATCGATGCTTCCCATGCATCCAGGAAAACCACGAGCCTCATTTTCTTGTAAGATTTGTTGAAGTTCATCGACTCTTGGAGGCCGTAGATATTCGCCACCAAATGTTTCAATCACACCTTTAGCGAATTTTCCCAAAATCTCCAAACAAGTGCTTGCGGCTATCTTTAATACCTCATCAAGTTGATCAGCCGAGGTTGCATAAGCTAGCATCCTGATAGCCGCCGTACACTTCTGAAGTGGTGTAAGACTATTTCTACCAATTGCATCGACTGTTTGGGTGAAATAAGGGGACCAATTGCTAAGTGCACTGACAATACGAAGGAACAAAGGCTTGTTCATCCTAAATCTCCTACGGAACATCTCATCGGTGTAGATTGGATTTTCACAAAAGTAATTAGCCACAAGATCATCAAGAGCCTTTTCACGATTCCTTGGTATGTACCTCTTTGGCCCACTGTGTTGACGACGGCGACGTACAGTTGATGCCTCTCTTTCCAACTCGCCCACTGCTACTATTTCATCAAATATCTCATCCTCTGTGATCAAGTCTTCCACGGTGAACACCTCAAACTCGTCGTCATCTTCAACTTCATTTGCGATCAAGTCTTCCACGGCTTTCTCCATTGAAGTTTCAGGGACGGTGGAGAAGTGTACAGAGGAAAAGCACAATATAGAATGACATACAGGAGGCTCCTATTTTATAGTACAAGGCACCGTACAGGAAAAGCACAAACAGAAACTGACATTCCACCGTTCACATTCCACCCATTCCACCATTCACATTCCACCAAAAACTGACATTAACAACAGCCACCAATTCAGTAACCGGTAAGCATTCACATTAAAGCTAAAGCTTCAGGTACCTTGACAATGAACTTGCATCACATTCGGGCAAGTTAGTTAACATTCAACCACTAGAAAAAAAATTAAACAGAAAGCAAGGTCCTAAAAAGTAGAAAAAGGACACTTGTTTGGCAGTGTGAGTATTTTCTGGTGTCTATTTTGGCAGCACTATGATCTGTCACCACATGTTCAGAAATTTAACATCCACATGCATTCAGGTTCAGAAATTGTAAAGATTGCAGCCACCACAGGTTCAGAAATAGACATTCCACAGGTTCTGTCACTAATTTAACATCCACTAGTGATGCATAACAGTTCAGTCGACACAGCACTACCACTCACCATGCATTCATTTCACTCGACACAGCACTACCACTCAGTATGCATAACAGCCTCCAAATGCTTCAAAGCATTTCCTGCAAAACAAATATAGTAGGCACAAATGTTAACTTAATGTCAGGGGATAATATCAGGGAAGTTGCTACATGGTCAAGTATATGAAAACCATAGAGCTTCATTTGGAACTTATTAATAACAACAGAACTAGATTGTTTACCTCATCAGGGAAAAGGGCCTTCATAAGACACTTCATCATAGCAACTCGATGAGCCTTTTCCTCAGCCGACATTGAACTTGTATCTTGTGACATGAGGTTGATATAAGTCTCCATCATCTTTGATTCTTTCTCAAGCTTCTTCCCTTCTTTGTATTCTTGTGCTGTAAGGTGGGCAATTTTTGTGGCCTCTAGCTTCTCAGATGATAGCTTCTCCTGCCTGTCCAATAGCTTCATGCGCTTCTCATTGTTTTCCTCCTGGAATTTGCTATATCTATCAAACTTGTCTAGATCAATAGGAGACTCCTTTGACTGACCATCATCAGTACTACTAGAGCCCTTTAACTTGCCATTTGCAGCAAGAGCTGCCCTTTTAGCTGCCTTCTGACCCATTGGTCGCTTTGGCATCTCATCAGGAATCTTGTCATCTTCCTGTGAGTCTCCTTCAAGATGGAATGATTTCCTTTTACGTGCATTCTTCAGGTCTTCATTGTATGTTTTCCACTTTGGGACATCTCGGCAAATTTTCCAAACCTCCATCAGAACGTAGGGGCCTAGAGGTGGCACCATGTCTTTGTTGTCATCCAGGTAGAACTTGTGTGCTGCATCAATCCACATTTGATCGTTGTATCCACTTGTAAACACTCTACGAGCCTTAACATAAGCACATTCAAATAGGTCTGTCCATTTGTTAATCTTGTGCCATCTATCCTTACATTGCTTCTGATTTCTTCTTTGAAGCGGTGGGGTAGTCTTGTTGTACGTATCAACAACCTCACCCCAATAGTGCCCACCAGCCCTATCTGCTCCAACAGTAGAATCTGTTGAATGTTCAATCCAAGCACTCATCACTCTAACATCCTCATCAATAGTCCACATGATCCTCTTCTCAGTCCTAACACTGTCATTGCCTATATCTGCTTGGGGTGGTGAACTTTCATCATTGTTGTTGAACAAAGGGCTTATGTGCATAGCTCCACCAACCAAATGAGAGTTCTGTGGCTGATTACTGAAGTAACTCATGAAGCCACCAGATGGATGTAGACAAGGTTACATTCATATTTTGATGTACTGTTACCCCACATATCACTCGAAAAATTTACAAGGGAAGTAGTAGCCCAAACATTCTCATGACCAATATGGAGCAGAAGGAAGTTAACTGAGCTGAGCCTAGTTCTGCTAGTGGGGGTACCTCGCAGGTTCAATAATTTCTTTGCTAGAAAAGAATAGGTTTAGTTTCTTTTTTGTTTATTAATTCTATATATTGCCCACTATGCAAAATCAAAACAACTTACTCTAGCAGAACTGTAGGGAAAGCTAGCAAATGTATTAAAAACTGTTGGCAATTGCTCTAGCTGGAATTGCTAGGTTTTGGCCTATATCCCACCTATCTAATTAATCTGTACCACTTCATCAAATATTTATGAAGCTAAGTAAGCTTAGCTAGTAAGCATACATAGAAAAACCCATACAACTATGCATGCCTTTGCTGGACCTACATTATTAGATAAGCACAGAGACATATTCTATGCCATGCTTATGTTGGGTTTGCCATCATACTCAGCTGCACTTGTTAATCCCTCCCTAATGATCAAATCAAGCTCACAAATCTATTATACAAAGGCGCCTTTGTTTTTCTATGTCCCCTCGCATATCATCCTACATGAGCAGGACCTGTCAGGGAGCATGGGGGCTCAGCTAAAACTCAAAATTCATGCAAAATACACCGCAACAGCACCTTGGTTCGTTTAGACTGCTCCTGCAAGCTGATCAAGAACAAGACCCTAATCTAACAATCGGATGGATTCAATTAGCAGGGCATCCTGCACCGCACGAATCTACAGACTACAGCTAACTGAATCCAGAGAAGGGAATGTTCCAATCTGACAGCACATTCATCTAGTTTCAAAAGCAAAAGCACAAGAATCAGGGAATACCAAGATCCAGGAGAAGATTCACCGCTGCCATTCTCAAAAGGAATTGCAGATGGTGAAGGAGGGAAAGGGAATCCCATGGACGCCGACGAGCTGCTGGGGAAGCCATCTCCGCAACTCCCGTCGATGGAGAACTGGTGCCGTCGCCGGGTGGGTGCTCGATGCCGCTACTGACCCGACACCGCGTCCTCTAGAACGAGGTGGCGGTGCTAACCCGACACCACGACCCAGAGAACGGGCCGGCGCTGTTGGGTGGCCACCACGACCGAAGGAGAGACCCGCCGCCGTCGCCGTCGCCGCCGCCCCGACACCGCGACCTAGCGTTTGGCCTGGGGCCGTCGCCGCCGCACCCAAGGACGACGGTGTGGATCCATTCTTCCTCGGAACTGCGCCGGTCCTGGGCATCTCACCGGTGCGGAGGAAGAAGTGTGGCGGCGAGAATCGGCGGCGCGAAGGAAATCGAAAGCACTGGTGGGGATATCTCGGAACTGAGATATGGTGGGAAGGAGGAAGATATGGCGAGCAGTGCTGGTTTTGGCGGGGAGGTTTCCCGCGCGCGCAGCTGGGGAGGGAGAAGGGCGTGCCGCGCGGGCGCTCGGGATCCGGCCGGCGTCGCCTGGGGAAGACGGCGCGTACAGCCCATCTCTTGCGGTCTTCTTGGCCTGGGAGAACGAGTCGCAAGCGTCGCCTCGCGAGACGACGGAAGGGCCGTCTCTGGCCTAGGCAGGGGGGATTTGCAATTTTTCCCATATAAAGACGCTGTACATAGACGGGCTGTACATGCCCTAAGATTCTACCTTGATGTGACGGGTGAAAAAGGCAGAGATCGCGCTCGCTCGCCCGGTGCATCCGATTCACAATTCACACCATGGACGATCGTAGCAGCAGCCAAGCTCCATCTGACGCCGCTACCGCCAGAGAAGTCGGCGATGCCGCCGCCCAGGAAGCTCCGGCGCCGCCGGCCGCCGGCGCCAGGCCCGTGCGCGTCCTCGTCTCCCCCGTCGCCGCGGAAGGCTCCGCGGCTGGCGCGGTGCTGCCGGCGGCGGCGTACACCGGCGTTCTGTACCTGCAGCAGCGGCACGAGTGGCCGCCGGTGCCGATGCAGCAGCAGAGGGAGGACGACGAGGACCACAAGAAGATGCGGGCGAGGTGGTTCAACGACATGCGCGGCTGGCTCATGGTGGTCGCCGAGCAAGTCGCCACAGTCACCTACCAGGCTGGGCTCGACCCGCCCGATGGCTTCAAGGTCGACAAGGATGGCAAGCCCGAATCCCCCAGGACCAAGAGGTTAACGGTGCACGATGCATCGTTATTTTCATTAGAAATGAACCTTCTTTTTAGTGAGACTAGAATGGAATCTTTAGCTTATGAATTGAACTAGTTTTAATGTTGGCTGATTCGTTGCAGGTACTTCATGTTCTTCTACTTCAACACGACGGCCTTCGTGACATCGCTGGCGATCATCATCCTGCTAATGAACAGGTCGTTCTACCACTCGGAGGCCAAGGTGGTGGCGCTGGAGATCATCGTCGTGCTCGACATGGTGGGCCTCATGGGCGCCTACTGGGCCGGCAGCACGCGAAAGGACCAGACCGCCAAGTACACGCTCGTGCTCACCGTCCTCGTGCTATTCTCCCTCTACGTCGTGTACACGGTGCAGCTCCTGCCCAAGCTGTGGCGCCTGGCCGCTGGAGCCGTGCCGCGCCGTGCGCGTTTGGGCGCCGGCGCCGCGCCGGCGGCGCCCGTGCCTACCCAGATCGACGGGGCGAGGTCGTCGCAGCCGCCGCAGGACGCGAACGTCGCCCGGTCCATCTCGGCGGCGCGCCGGCGCGGTAGTAGCCGGCTGGCAGGAGCAGCAGGAACAGAGCCGTCGCGGATGCTGTCTCCCTAATTAGTTCGCTGCTCACTCGTGTACGAAGTCCAAAAAAACCGTATTTCCATGATCTATAGCCAATTTCTTCTCTACACTATGGTCAGAAGCTCAATTTCGTCTTTGAACTACGAAAGCGGTCGTTCTCGTCCGCAGACTATCCCGGCCGACTCAATTTCATCCTTGATCCGAGCTGCACAGCCACGCTGGCTCGCCATGTCATCGTGTAGTCAGCTAGTTCAGTGAAGTATCATTTTTACCCTTGGCCTATCTCTTCCCCAAGAACTCATCGGCAGCAGAGGCCGGTTCAAACTTGAGTCCTACTCCCTCCGTCCCTAAATAAGTGTCGCCGTTGGTGTGCGTGCCACAAGTTTGACTCAATTTGTACAAAATACGTACAACATTTGTATCTCCAAATAAATTTGTTAAAAAACTAGACGAAAAGATCTTTCCAATGGTACTAATTATGTACCACAAATAATAATATTTTTTAATATAAAATTAAACAAAGTTTTTTCTCGGGAAGTGAGAAAGACAGTTATTTAGGGACGGAGGGAGTATGTTTTCTCCCCGCCTCCCACCCACCCCAACCAAAAATTATCGACGCTCGCATCCCGTGTCCCGCGAGAGGGAAACAACACCTAAGTGGGCTGCTATCATCACTACAGTGGGCCGGGCCCAAAAATTTGCCAAAGCTTGTCAGCCCATGTTGCAGGGAGGACTCGAGGAGACGAGCAAACATTTGGGACCTGGGAGAACGATGGCTTTCTTCAGAGAACAGAACATTCAGTACAGGCAGGAGATTTACATTTTCCAATTCCAGTCACATACAGAAGAAACAAGAAATCACCTTATCGGGAAAAAACAGAAGAAATCAGCCCCAAGCCCCCAAGGTATATTCAGAAACGCCCAATCTTTGTTCAAAAAAAAAAGAAGAAAGAAACGCCCAATCAGCACAACGAAGATGCGCGCAAGAAATTAGCACTAGAAGCATACGAGATTTCCATTGATAACACGATGTTAACAGGCATTACGAAGTTACAGCATTCCTTCCACGATGACTACAAGCCACTAGCATCTAAAACCGTCACCGGCAAGGAGAGGCCTAGGCGCGCTCCCCGCGGATGCGGCGAGCGAGCTGGATGTCCTTGGGCATGATGGTGACGCGCTTGGCGTGGATGGCGCAGAGGTTGGTGTCCTCGAAGAGCCCGACGAGGTAGGCCTCCGCGGCCTCCTGCAGCGCCGCCACAGCCGACGACTGGAAGCGGAGGTCGGTCTTGAAGTCCTGCGCGATCTCGCGGACGAGGCGCTGGAAGGGGAGCTTGCGGATGAGCAGCTCCGTGCTCTTCTGGTACTTGCGGATCTCCCGGAGCGCGACGGTGCCCGGGCGGAAGCGGTGGGGCTTCTTCACGCCGCCGGTCGCCGGGGCCGACTTGCGCGCCGCCTTCGTCGCCAGCTGCTTCCGCGGCGCCTTGCCGCCGGTCGACTTGCGCGCCGTCTGCTTCGTGCGGGCCATCGCCGGGGGGGAACTGGGGAATCGGAGGTGGAAAGGCTCGTCGGGCGTTTGAACTGGAGATGCGGCGGCGATTGCTTTTGGCTGTGGGGAATTGGGGCAAGATGAGGAGCTGTTAAATAGGAGGCGGGCAGATTTGGGTGCTCGAGCGCGGAAAATTTTTGGTTTGGAATTTGGCCGGGCGCGCGGGAGGGTGGGGTGGGCGCCGTCGGATTTCGTTGGAATGGAGGGCGCCGATTCGATTTTCCAGGCGTCGCGCGGATCGCGATCCGTGGGTGGTGAGCGGTAGCCATTGGTGCGCCGCCAGCTGGCAGGTCTTTTCCGTTGGAACGCGGTTCCTCTCCACTGCGAGGGCGAGTCATGATTTCTGGGCTGGCGGTGTTTTTGCCCATGGGCCTAGACAATTATGGGCTCGAATTAGCATGGATTTGCTCTGGGCCTCTACTAAACATCATTTCGATCTGGCAATTTAACAATTCACAAAGTTGAAACCGTCCCCACTAACACTGACGATTATCCCTTCAAGGTTGAAACTTTTGTATCGATAATTTACAAGAAGCCCAGGCACAACGGATGCATAGGTAAGAACAGAAAAGGTGCTGCAACATCTCTATACTAGCTAAACTAGAAGAAACTCAAGATGAACAAATCACCCGGGCTCTACAAATCACCAAGCTAGCCTAACATCGTCAGAGAGCATGCCTACTCTTGAAACCACATCGTACAACAACACGCTCTTCACGCCGCGGTGCGGCTCCAGACTCCATCTGATTATCTGAATATCCGATGCCCCCACTGGGGAGGAAGACACTATCACACGAAGGAGGGAGAGCCACACGAAAGGAAAAAATAAGGAGAGATCGTGGTCTCACTCTCACAAACCTGCTGGCATAAGATGAGATGATGCAGTTAGCGAAGAACGGGTTGAAAATGAAACATCGTAGAGGCTTATAGGAGGAAGGATTTATTTTGTGTTCAGTTTAAATCGGTTTTTAATAGTTTAAATATATGGATTAAGAAAAGGGCAATATGACATTAGCACGTTTGAGCAATCGTGAGTTGTATATCATATGCCCTTGGCCTTGCCTCCATGCTCAAGCAGTTCCATTGGCAACATCTATTGTACCTAACTGACATGGTTTGGCTACCTTCGTTGTAATCTGCCTTATCTTATACAGAAGATCTTGATTAAATTGGATTTTTAGAATTCAAATTTCATTAGTTGTACTTTAGATTCGAGCTAAAACCTAATCACTTCACTGCATACCGAATCTTACATATTTGAGAAGTAATCCTTTCCATGTGTGAAGCCAAAGCTCGTAATTCCCATAAAAATTGAAAGGTTCAAACCATAATTACTATTAGCGAGCCAAAATCAATTTATTTGTCGAATATCAGGCCAACTATTTATAAATTAATTTGTGCCAATATAAAAAAAACTGAATTCGGGCCTATATTTAGAAATGGAGCAAACCAAACGTAACTCGGCATGACAAGTAATTATTTATTTGATGGTAAATTGATGATATACTCATCAATAGCAAAGGGCAAAGTGCACTGATGACTTCGTTAATAGCAAAGTGTTGTCAGTTTTAAGATTGATAGACTTAGTCCATCTGAGGTGCGATTCAAAGAGCCACCTCCAAAGGCCTTAGTACATTTTCAAATTAGCTATAATCAATATTAATTCTTTTCCTTAAAGATCTACATATGCGTTTTTAGCTGTTCTTTGTGTTTAGCTGGAAATCTACTTAGGCTTCCCCTTAAAAGCCAGAGCAGCATCAAAACATCTGGCGGTAGTAGGACCCAGGGAGAAAAAAGGATTTGCCAGCCCATAATCCCACACTAGAGTGCACATGACAGGTCGTCTTTTGGTCCCCCAACTGTCTTAACGATGAACGAGCAAATGATCAACGAATCAAAACACACTGTGCCCTACAAACTTTCCTGATGGAACCAAGTACACACACAAACGCCTTTACCCCTTTAATCATGTCTCCTAAATGAACCTGCTTAGAGCACTAATCAGCCGCTTGACGCAGAACATATGACACGTCTGACAACGACTTCAGTACTGCTCCCTCGTATCAGCCGGAGGTCAAAGGTGTTAATGAGGAGACACACAGGACAGATGACATACTGCCCCAAAAATGCTCCTCAAGTCAAATGCCCAAAACATAAAAATGACAAATATCTCCAAATTTATAATGTATTAGTCTAAGTCGATATACCCTTGAAAGTTGAATGAATAAATAAATTTAAACTTGGGTTGGCACAACCGTGCGTTCAGGTTTTGACTCCACGTCATGGCGTATGTGGCATGAGAAGATATCAGGGTTGTTTTTATATTTTCTGTCATTTCTTTCAACAAAGAATCTCAAAATGTTGTTTAGTGGCACGCACGCTTCAGTCCATCATTTGCCACCCCAGCTGGCCTGTAGTATTCTAACTCACAAAAAAAAAAAAAAAAAAAAAAGAAGAAGAAGAAGTTTTGCATCTCTGCCGCACTGAATTTTTCCCAGAACGGCCCCGAGTCTCCGTTCCTTTTTCTCTTTCCTCCACCGCTTTCCTTTTCCTTTCTCCGCTCCCTACGACTCTCGGCGGACTCGGGCCTTGCTTTCCTAGCGGCGAGGCGGCGACGGCAGGGGGGCGAGCGGCCACCCTTGGGCAGGTCTTGGTCGGCGGCCAGGCGCTTCGCCGCCGGCGACCATCAGACAGCAGACAGGTATGCCCACGAATCCACTTACCTTCCCTTTACTGCTGCGCGAAATCGAACACCCAAGGCCTTGATGTCTGCTACTTGCATTCGGATCTGACCATGGATTTTACCTGCTAAACTTCGATTGTTTTGCGAAAAATATCTGTCAGGTGTGTACACTCATGTCCTGTACTGGGTCCGCCCCTGCTTAGCCTCTTGGTTGATCCAGATTTGCGCCTTGATGGTGCTGAGCTGCTGTGCTCATTTTTAGCTTGTTGCAGAGTAGACAGGGAGAGATATTTACTTGTTTGCAATGCTTAGCGAGCGTACTGTTTTAGCACTTAACAGCTCAGCTGTGAAATTCGAGCTGACGGGATAGGAGTCAGGAGAAGGAATGGTTGGCTGTGCTGGGTTCTGGGCCTTCTGGCAGATTAGTCCTGCAGTAACTCAGCGACCGGTGCAGCATGTGAGCCTCATAAGCCACGTATTGATACATTGCTCTGCATTCCTTGAATGATATGGAAATAGCTCATCTTATCCGTAGCCTATGTTATCTCTTATAAGTTGTTGCCAAGGATATGATTTCGGAGCATGCCTATTCACAGTAGCATTCAGTCTATCATCTGAAGTGATTCTTCTTTATGCAAACTTCTAACTGAAATAGAGCCATGTCACAGAATGCGAGTTCAAGTTCAAGACCTTAACTCATGAGTGCACCTGCAACCTTTCCTGCATGAAAAATATAAATTCTCGATAGGGGAATATGTTGGTATGCCTATTTTGTTATGATGGTGTGCCCATTTCGTTACTTTCATAGCAGTAGTGATTCTATCATTTAAAGCGATCCTTACTTGTAAACCTGTGATGTGCAGATGGAATTATTACATATAAGTGTTATTCCATACCAGCCAATGTTTTCTCAGAATGAGAGATCCTTTGTTTGTTTATTTGCTTACTGCCTATGCCCTGTGGTTTCTTGTTTGCAGCATCTTTTTAGATCTCCTTTAAAAGAAGAATTAGGCAAGGGCTATTTATAAATTGAAGATGTCAGTTTCTATGAAGGACCTGGACCCAGCTTTCCGTGGCTCTGGACAAAAAGAGTATCCTTTCAGGCTTTTGTTTATTTCATTCTGTTATTATGATTTTTTTTTGCCTTTTTTGTTATCTCCATATTGGCCCAATATCTAATCTCTTTCCTGGGGTATTTGGCTAGTGATTTTGGGTGATGACGTGTGGTATTTTGTTGGTATCATACAAGAATATTAAGCACTGTGGCGATTACCATTTTTATATCGCAAATGGGAGAGGAGATAAATGTGGTGCCTGTTTGACATAAATTTTATGTAATCACTAATTTGTAATGCTATCATGTAGATATATGAACTTTCCTAGGATATGCCTTCTTGGCAAGTTCTATATATCTAACACACAGTAGAAGTCGGTGCTCATTGCCAGGAAAAGGCGTATTTATTTTTTTATAATTAAATGGCAATTAATAAGTTATTGTAAAAATTGAGCAATTTACAGTAAAGAATAAGATCGTAATAGCTAGAGTTTGTCAAAGTTGAGCTCATCAAATATTTAGGGAGCATGCACTCGATCTCAATTTCACTTGGAAATTAGTCTACAACTCCGTTATGCTTTTGGTCTTTGTCCATGAATACTGTTGTCCTTAATACGTTGCAGCGGCTTGGAAATATGGCGTATTGAGAATTTCAAGCCCGTTCCTATCCCTGCATCTTCACATGGGAAGTTTTTCATGGGCGATTCTTACATTGTCTTGAAGGTACCAAAGTGCACGATCTTTAGGTGCATGGCTTCCTCGCCCCTCTAATATCTTCCTGTTATCAGTTTGCTTCCTTCTATGTCGAACCACAACTTATTTTACTGGTTTCCAGCATGAACTTAGTTTGTGTATTGCTTGAATTCACATTTGTTCTCCAATCATTATTTGTTTATGAATCTGCTAAACATCTTGGCAGATGAACTCTTGTATTTGTTGACTGCGCTGTGCCAGTTTTTTTTTTTTTTTTTTTAAGAATTGCTTTAGCTCCTCTGGTGTTGCAGCCTTAAATATAATCATATCCATAATAGAACTTACAATAGTTTGTGGTTTGATTGGCTGAATTGTTTTCACAGTTTTTTTCTATGGGATAAAGGTAGTTTTGAAGATCTAAATATTGGATCAGAATTGCTGTAGAATTCTGATATTACGCAATACATTCTGTGGACTACAGATGGAAATGGCTGATGGAAGAATTTCATATAGACTAACAAAATTTAACAGTACCATGAAGGTCCAGCTGAAGTACTCCTGTATTATTCAACCATTTCACATGCAATTTACTATTTTAAAAATTTATAAGTTATACTTTAGATGGAAGTTAAAAAAATTTATTTGACCTTGATTTTTTTTACGGAGGGATTAAATGCAGCAAGCATGTTATCGTAAAACTTTAGTTTACACTGAGGTCCAAGAATTTTCTTAATATATATGATAGATACATATAAAAGAATGTTTGGTTCAGTAAACTCCGGTTCAGAAAACTCAGTTTATTGAGCTCATGAGCAATAAATAGTTTTTTTTGTTGTAAAAAGATTATTAAGTTGGTAAAGTTTCATGCTACTGTAAATTCTGTAACCCTTTTTATTAAGTTGGTATAGTTCCATGCTCCTGTAAATTCTGTAACCCTTTTTTTAGCACATCACATGATTCATAAATCGCAATCAACATTTAGGCTCTTTTCTTGCCATACGTATATGGTAGAAATATTTTTCTGTGATTTGTATCATTGTATGCTTGAGGATTCAGTTGGATTATGCTCAAGGCATGCATGTTTTTTTTTTAACATGTTTTCCCTTCTTACAGACAACAGCCTTGAAAAATGGTTCTCTTCGCCATGATATCCATTACTGGATTGGTAAAGATACTACTCAGGTATATTTCTCATGTCATTTGGTGATACTGTTTCAGAGAGATTATTGAATCCAATTTATTGTAGGACGAAGCTGGAACTGCTGCAATTTTAACAGTAGAGCTTGATGCTGCCCTTGGCGGACGTGCTGTTCAGTACCGAGAAATACAAGGCAATGAAACAGAGAAATTCCTATCCTATTTTAGACCATGCATCATGCCACAGCCAGGAGGAGTGGCATCTGGATTCAAGCATGTTGAGGTCAACGCCCAGGATCATGAGACCCGCTTATATGTCTGCCATGGGAAGCATGTCGTTCACGTTAAAGAGGCAAGTTATCTGCATGACTGTCTACTTTATTCAAACATGGCTATTCTTGTCTTAATAAGACTTGCCACTCTACAACCAGGTTCCTTTTGCTCGATCGTCCCTTAATCATGATGACATATTTATTCTGGATACGGAGTCCAAAATTTTCCAGTTCAATGGATCAAACTCATCCATCCAAGAGCGAGCAAAAGCTCTTGAAGTTGTACAGTACATCAAAGATACATTTCATGAGGGGAAGTGTGATATTGCATCTGTTGGTGAGCATCTGTTCACCTCTTGTGGTATTGTTGGAACTAAAATATCTAGATATGACTGTTTGCATTTTCGTTAGAGGATGGTAGAATGATGGCTGATGCAGAAGCTGGTGAATTCTGGGGTTTTTTCGGTGGCTTTGCCCCTCTTCCAAGGAGGGCACCTGCAGAAGGCAATGAGAAACATGAGGAAACTGCCTTCAAATTGCTATGGTAATTGACTGAGGTTTTATTCCATATATGGAAATAACTCCTGTTTGATTGCCAACTAAAACAGTATCTACTTGAAATCAGTTAGTAATTTATAAAGTGTTTCCCTTTTCAGTTTTGACCAAGGAAAATTGGATCCTGTCAACTACGAATCCTTGGCTCATGAATTACTTGAGACAAACAAGTGTTACTTCTTAGACTGTGGTGCTGAATTGTATGTTTGGATGGGCAGAAATACATCCCTGCAGGAGAGAAAGGGTGCTAGTGAAGCTGCTGAGGTAATATCTGTTCAGCTAGTTATTTATATTTTTTAATTGTTTTCTTGCAAACACCAGGTTACACTATTTGAAAATGCTGAGGAGTCATGCTGACACTTCCTGATGCGCTCATATTTTTATTTAAATATGGCATAGGGTTCCTTCAGTTTCTTAGACTGCTTATTAGAGCTATTATTCCTCTATCCTTTAGAGGCTTGGTTACTTATTCATGCTGATTAGAAATATTTGGAGAGATGCTACATTGTTTAATCTTTCTGACATATATTAAAAATGAATTATGTGTTGTTTTTATGTTCACTATTTATTTGCTTAATTGCTTGTGTAGAAATTGCTCTCCGATTCAAACCGAACAAAAACACATATCATCAAAATGATTGAAGGGTTCGAGACTGTTACGTTCAAATCAAAATTTAAAGAGTGGCCGCAGACACCTGACTTGAAGTTGTCGTCAGAGGATGGAAGAGGCAAAGTTGCAGGTTATTATTTACAAATTTACCAGCTTCATTTTCCCTCCTTTTGAATTTATGAAATATTTTCTACCCTTCACAATGATCAACTACGTTCTTTGTGAAGCTCTTCTCAAACGCCAGGGCTTAAATGTTAAGGGTTTGATGAAAGCTGCTCCTGCAAAAGAAGAACCTCAGTCCTATATTGATTGCACTGGCAACCTGCAGGTATTTCTGCAACTTTTATATTAGTCCCGTCTTTTGTATCCCATAATTTTCTTTTGGTTTTTCCCTTCTCAGTGTTTGATTTGCAAACATTCTTGCAATAGTTGTCTTCCAAGATTTGGTATTCTTAAAAACATTTGTGGGCAAGCATTGTAGCCAATAATGGTTTGGAAAGTGCATGCAAGCTAGCCAGCTAGAAATTCACTTTGAGAATGTATACTTCAAATCTTCAATACACAAGGCTAATAAATAGTTAATGCATTCTTATGCTGCATATAATCCGCTTCAATTTCTATCTTCCATATGGATATTGAAATAGTCTTCTGACTTATGCTTCCCCCCCCCCCCCCCCCCCCCCCCCCCCCCCCCATATTTGACAGGTGTGGCGTGTAAATGATAAGGACAAGGCACTTCTCTCATCCTCTGACCAATCCAAATTTTACACTGGTGACTGCTACATATTTCAGTATATGTATCCTGGAGATGATAAGGAGGAATGTCTTATTGGAACTTGGTTTGGGAAAAAGAGTGTTGAGGTATTTGGCTGCGATTTTTTTTAAGTCGGCTGATGCTTGTATCAGTACCTCTCGATTTTCTAGCCCATAGTTGCTTGGTTTTAGTCATCTTTGAAGTTCATAATATAAGAACTCAAGGTTTGAAGTATCAGCTGACAGCTATTTCATGTTCTTGCTTTGTGAACTAAAATAAAAAAGGTTATCTATGTTGTCTGTGCATGGTAGTGAGATTCTGAATAAACTTATGCTTGTCGATTATGAAGTGTTCAGTTATACTTGTTAAATATACTTCAACATTAAAGGATCTCAATTCTTATCCAGGAGGATAGGATAACGGCAGTTTCACTTACAAGCAAGATGGTTGAATCCACTAAGTTTCAGGCTGTCCAGGTAACTTAGCGATTTTTTGGTTATGGATTTTTAAAACTGGATAAGAACCCTTGTTTCATCTTTAATGTATCTTTGCTTTTCATTCAGGCGCGCTTGTATGAGGGGAAAGAACCGGTCCAGTTCTTTGTGATATTTCAGAGCTTGCAAGTGTTTAAGGTTTTACATGCATTTATTGGCCTTCAGTTGTATTGGTATTACTAGTTTGGGTTTAACACAGCAGTAGTCTTACCATCTCAATTTCCACTGTAGGGTGGTCTTAGCTCTGGATACAAGAAATTTATTGCTGAAAATGGTATTGATGATGATAGTTATTCTGAAGAGGGGCTTGCACTCTTCCGAGTTCAAGGTTCAGGACCAGAAAACATGCAAGCAATTCAAGTTGAACCTGTAAGTAACAGTGCACTTTTGTTCCCCAAGGTATATCTGACCACAGTTAATATTATAACATCTTCCTTACCAGTCATATACCATCTCCATTCTCTATTCTTAGGTGGCCTCATCATTGAATTCATCCTACTGTTACATTCTACATGACGGAAACACTGTGTTCACTTGGACTGGAAATCTGACCACTGCATTGGATCAAGAGTTAATGGAGAGGCAGCTTGATGTAATTAAGGTGTGGAACTATCATCCCTTTTGAGATATTTGCTAAATCTGATTGTAGAGATGTAACTATTCAACCTTTCTATTCTTTTGTATAAATTTAATCAGAGATTCAGAGTTTTGACTACCTACATTTAATCTGATAACCTTGATTCTGCACAAAATTCGCTGTAAAATCCGACCCTGTTAGGAGGGAGAAATGGTACTTTACAGCCCCTTTAGGCATTATCTAGGCTGTAGCGGGCCTGCCATTACTAGCCTCCAGTTGGCTTCTGGTGGTTATAGAAATCGGTCCAGCTGGTATATCTTTGGTACCACACTCACCAGCCTGCTTCTGGCAAAAACCATCACAAAAATTGATACGCGTCTTAGTTATCCTTAGTCAAATTAAAGAAATTGTTGTGATTTTAAATTGGCCAGGTTAATATTAATACAGGACATGGAGGTTCAGTAAAGTGTACTTTGGCATCAATCAGTCAAATCCCAGCTCCACTGTGTTGGTTTCTGGCAAATTTCTTATATTCCATCAGGAATATTTGGGATGACATAAGCTGAACTTCCACCGTTCATACTTGGGCCGGGCACGTCGGGGGCGGCGGCGCGTCCAGCGGCGGCAGTGAGCGGGGGGCGTCGTCGATCGTGCCGGTAGAGGCCGAGCGTCGGTGGAGGGGCGGCGCCGGGGGGTTGGCGACGGTGCCGGCAACGGTGGAGGGGCGGCGCCGGGGGCGACGACGGCGGCGGCGACGCTTGGGGAGATGCGGCGGCGATGGGGCGACGACGGCGGCGCTTGGGGCGGGAGACGCGCGACAATGGGGGACGACGGTGGCGCGGTGGCGCTTGGGGACGACGGCGGCGCTTGGAGACGACGGCGGCGGCGCGGTGGCGCTTGGGGACGACGGCGGCGGGGTCCGCGAGTGGCCGGCGGGGAGACGAAGTGGGGAGTGGAGAAGACGAAGATTGCGGGATGCGAATTAATATATTGGGGCACCGGGCGCAGCTAGGCCCGGTGCTAAAGGTCCTTTAGCACCGGGCGCAGCCAAGGCCCGGTGCTAAAGGTCAGCCGCCGGGGCGCCAACCGAAATTGGGGACCTTTAGCACCGGGTCTTAGATCCGCCCGGTGCTAAAGGTGTCCCAGTTCCGTTTGGCGCCACTTTTTTGGCGCAATTTTATATTTAGCACCGGTTTTTACAAATACCCGGTGCTATTTAATTTAATTGACTGCAAGAGGAGTTACAACTATACCCCGGTGCTCACATATTTTATATTACATCTAAATGTTTAGTATTATTTATTTAATTTATACTTGGTCTTGTTTATTTAGGTTATAGTTAGTCTTATTTATTTAGATTATAACTAAAACATTATTAGCCACGTCATAATGCAATTAATATATAAAAAATTAATATATTTGTTATATATGAAATGAAAGAGAAAAAATAGTTAAAATATTACAGATTTCATCATAGTGCAATTAACTTATACATCATCATTGTCTACTTGAACACTAACAAACTTTCTCCTCACAAATGTCCCTTGATTGTGATCGCGACGTAGATAGGGTGTCTCCTCTGCTGCTAACAGGACGGTTGGGTCAGCAGCCATCGAGAATGGAGGTCGACCGTCGAGCATATCATAATCTTCGTCTGTCTTATCCTCAACTCCTACGATTTTTCTTTTTCCAGGAAGAACTATATGACGCTTTGCCTCGTCTTTTGATGGGTCCGATTGCTTGCTCGTCCCTTTCTTTGGCTTGCTAGCCATGTCTTTATATAAAAAACTTGTGTCACATCTTTGGCTAGGACGAACGGTTCGTCTAGAAACCCAATCTTGTTTAGGTCCACTATAGTCATCCCATACTCATCAGTTGTAACTCCTCCTGCAGTCAGTTTCACCCATTGACACTTAAACAGTGGGATCTTTAAAGGTCCATATTCCAGTTCCCATATCTCCTCTATGACACCATAGTATGAGTTCTTATTGCCATTGCTGTCGGTCGCATCGATCCGGACACCACTATTTTTGTTGGTGCTCTTCTTGTCTTGGGCTCTTGTATAAAATGTATACCCATTTATGTCGTAGCCTTGAAATTTTAAGATCGTGGTCGATGGACCCCTAGCTAGAAAGGCTAGTTGCGCATCAATACCCACAACAGCCATCAGATGTTCTCGCAACCAATCTACGAAACTACTATTGTGTTGACGTTGAATAAATGTCGCTGTCTTTCCTGGATTTTCTTCATACAGAATCTTCATGTGCTTCTCGATGTATGGAGCAACTAAGGCTGACTGCTGCAGAATTGTGAGATGTGCTTTATGAAATGTCAGCATGTCTCTGATTACCATCGTCTTTCTTCCTAGTGTGCCCTTTCCACCAAGTCTCCCCTCATGATGTGATTCAGGCAACCCAATCGGCTTGAGGTCTTCGATAAAGTCAACACAGAATTCAATCACCTCCTCTGTTTCGTATCCCTTAGCAATGCATCCTTCTGGACGAGCACGACTACGTGCATACTTCTTCAGAACAGCAAAGTATCTCTCAAAAGGGAACATGTTATGAAGAAATACCGGGCCCAGTATAAGAATCTCTTTGACGACGTGAACCAATAGATGTGTCATAATATTGAAGAATGATGGTGGAAATATCATCTCAAGGCTGACAAGACATTGGACCACGTCGTTCTGTAGCCTATCCAAATCTTCAGGATTGATCACCTTCTGAGAAATCGCATTAAGGAATGCACATAGCTTCACAATCGCTTTCCGCACATTAACTAGTAGCACACCCCTCAGTATGACTGGAAGCAGTTGGGTCATCAACACATGACAGTCGTGAGACTTGAGGTTTAAGAACTTTTTATCTTTCATGTTAATTATTCCTTTAATATTGGAGGAATAGCCTGACGGGACCTTGATACTGTTCAAGCATTCAAACATACTTGCCTTCTCCTCTTTGCTGAGAGTGAAGCTAGCGGGACGCAGGTACTTGCGTCCTTTGTCTCTGTTTTCTGGATGTAGATCATTCTGTAGATTCAAACGTTTAAGTTCCTGTCGTGCTTCCAGTGTATCTCTTGGCTTCCCATAAGTACCAAGGAAGCTGATCAAGTTCACACAAAGATTCTTCGTCAGATGCATCGTATCAATTGCGTTGCGGACCTCTAACAATTTCCAATAAGGAAGCTCCCAAAAGAGAGACTTTTTCTTCCACATCGCGGCACGCCCATCCTCACCTGCCTTGACAGGTTGGCTTCCATCTCCCTTTCCAAATATTACTTCTACATTTTTCACCATATCAAATACATCTTGTCCACTGCGGTGTATCGGCTTTGTACGGTGCTCCGCATCCCCGCCAAAGTGTGGACATTTCTTTCGTAGTTCTTGCTTCGAAGGAAGAAATCGACGATGACCCATGTAAACAACCTTTCTACAATGCTTCAAATAGATTCTTTCAGTATCATCTAAGAAATGTGTGCATGCTTTATATCCTTTGTTTGTTTGTCCGGACAGGTTACTTAGTGCAGGCCAATCATTGATGTTGATGAAAAGTAGTGCCCTAAGGTTAAAACTTTCCTGTTTGTACTCATCCCACATAGTAACACCTTCTTCCTTCCACAATTGTTTAAGTCTTAGATAAACATCGATGTCGTTGCCAGGTTGCTTTGGACCTTGGATAAGCACCGGCATCATAATGAACTTCCGCTTCATGCATAGCCAAGGAGGTAAGTTATAGATACATACAGTCACAGGCCAAGTGCTATGACTACTGCTCATTTCACCAAATGGATTCATGCCATCAGTACTTAAACAAAGCCTTAAATTTCTTGCATCAGCATCGAACGTTGGGCATGCTCGGTCAATGTTTCTCCACTGGGATCCATCGGCGGGGTGCCTCAACATACCATCGTTTTTTACGTTCTTCCTTGTGCCATCGCATCAACTTGGCATGCTCTTTGTTCCTGAACAAACGCTTCAGACGTGGTATTAAAGGAAAATACCACACCAGCTTCGCAGGAATCTTGTTCTTAATAGTCTCCCCATCAACCTCACCAGGGTCATCTCGCCTGATCTTGTAGCGTGTGCATTTGCAAACCGGACAACAATCCAAATTTTCGTATTCAGCACCACGATATAGGATACAGTCATTAGGACACGCATGTATCTTCTGCACCTCTAAACCAAGAGGGCAAACAACACGTTTTGCTTCCCACGTTGTTGATGGCAATTCATCACCCTCGGGAAGAATCTTCTTCACGAGTTTCAATAATTCCTCAAAACCCTTGTCAGTAACACCATTACATGCCTTCCACTGCAAAAAATCAAGCGTGATACCCAACCTTTTCAGCCCCTCTTTGCAATTTGGGTACAAATCATTTCTGTGGTCCTGTAACATACGATCTATCTTTTTGCTTTCCTTGTCATTGTCGCAGCCTTGCTCGGCATCACGTAACATTTGACCAAGTGCATCATTAGGGTCATTCTGTGGAGCAACATCTTCCTGGTCAGCACCATCCTGATCTGCATAATCCATTGCAACATGCGCAAAGGCACCATATTGAATGTCGTTGTCATCCTTCTCTTCTTCATTGTCATCCATTATGACTCCTCTTTCACCGTGTTTCGACCAAACCGCATAGTTTTGCATGAAACCATGGGTCATCAGATGGAAGTGAAGAACCCCTCTTGATTTGTACGATTTCTGATTTTTACATTGCCCACACGGACAAAACATGTCACCTGACGGCGACTTGTTGTCCTCCGCCACATCGAGAAAAGCATGCATGCCATCAACCCACTCCTGACTGCGTCGGTCCGCCAAGTGCATCCATTGCCTATTCATCTACATTTAGCAAAGTGATCTAATTAGTTCATACACATTTCAAAATTATCGAAATATCGAACACGATCAAGGTTCATAATTTATTCATACATTACAAAGTGATCTAATTGAAAATAAAATTGTATTTCTCAAAGTCATAATGAAACACGACCAATGTTCATAATTTATTCAATATGTCGTACATAAATTTCTCCACATCCAACATGCAACATGACCTATATCTTTAACCATCCTTCGGTGGGAAAGTAGGATGCTTTGATATATTTTTTCCTCGTGCAGAAGATGGTGGAGCTGGACCGTAGCGCCGCAACAGATCTTTAAGATCAAAACGAGGTTCCTCACCCCTTGCAACACATTCTTCATGTGTTTTAATCAAAAACTTAAGTTGTGCTTTCACCCAAGGTCCTGATTTTTTCGACTTATCATGAGGTGGTACTGTAGTTTTGCCCGTCCCGCGAGACGAACCACGATCACTACCACCGGTCCCACTTCCGCCAGCAGTAGCCATATCGATATATCCAGAAGGCTTTTATTTCTCAAAAAACAATAAATGTTATTGAAAAAATACTCATTACAACATACGAACTTCTGTCAAAATAAACTAACCAATTTCACATATCTCCAATTAATATAAAAAATTAAATAACACATTTTTAAAAATCATTATATTCCATTTATAAATAAAATACTAAAAAGCATACTCAAAAAACATTTCTAACAAAATTTCTCCAATACATACCTAACATTAAATTTAAACCACTATGAACACACATATATAACCCTTTCTCTCTCTTCTCTTTTTTTCTTCACAAATTTCATATTTATAAAGTATAATAACAATAGAAACTAAACAAGAACATGAGAGGATGAAATTGTGTACCTCGTAGAATGCTTCAAAAGAAGGAAAGCTTCACATTTTTTGAAAAAAATTGGTAAAATCTCCCCTCAACCCGAGCACACCATGAACACAGCTCGGAGCGTTCATGCTGGCTCGGGCGTGGGGAGGAAGGAGGGAATATATAGGTAGATAATCAGCACCGGTTGCTGGCTGCAACTGGTGCTAACATCGGTTATTTAGCACCGGTTTCTAGCTAGAACCGGTGCTAAATGTTGCTCCAGAATTAGCACCGGTTGCAGGAAGCAACCGGTGCTAAAGGGGTAGATTTAGCACCGGTTGCTGGATGCAACCGGTGCTAAAGGTCCTCCCCCCACCAACGCGCCGCGCGCGCCTGCGCGCGGCTGCTAGCCGTTGGACCCGGTGCTAATTCTCCATTAGCACCGGGGCCAAAAATGGCCGTTGTTTATGTCGTCCGCGGATGGCTCATTCTCTTCTAGTGTGATGATTAATGAGGTTCATCTTCAGCCTCAGTAAGTAGCCAGCAGCAGGGGCACTTTTCTCAACCTCCACGCACTTTTCTCCGGCGTGAACAGGTTGCTCCTTTTTTTTTTTTTGACAAAACGCAGCCATGGTTTTGAAACGCTTTTGATCAATTGGACAATTTTTTAATGGACCTTGAACTTTAGGTGTCCGGGCTGCATTGAATTTCATTGGACCTTTTTCCGCTTTAATTGGACGACTAGACAAGAAATGGACCGTGTACATTTGGATATATTTGGATACTCATTGGATTCCTTTGATTTGGAAATGGATTTGAATCCACTCCAAAGAACTGTATCAAGGTAAAGCAGGGAAA
The DNA here is from genome assembly GCA_015476505.1 of Urochloa ruziziensis. NCBI lineage: Eukaryota > Viridiplantae > Streptophyta > Magnoliopsida > Poales > Poaceae > Urochloa > Urochloa ruziziensis. Next base: position 31,191,525 of record CM027126.1, on the reverse strand, counting down.
CATGCAACCAATCACTCAGGAAAACCTCACATTGGTTTGTATACATTAGTACCGGTCCAGAGAGAGCCGGAACTAAAATACGTATTTAGTATCGGCTCGTATGAAGCAGTGCCCACAGAGTTAATTACTTTAGTACCTGTCACGGACATCAGCTGGTACTAAATGACGTCATTTAGTATCGGCCGATGTATTGATCTAATACTAAATGGGGCTCCACGGGTTACTTCAAAAGGAAACTATCTCTCAATCAATCGCATTTGATGCATAGGTAGGATGGGAAAGAAGCAACGCGCGAAACCAGAGATCGTGAGTTTGATTCCTAAAAGCTAGCTAGTACTGGCTGGCCTTACCAACATAGCCAGCCCTTGCGATCTATGCCCATTTTCCCAGCCGTGAACGTAACACGTCGCACCATGTGATTTATCGAAAAAAAACAGGAGAGAAGTGCTACTTGTCGTCCTCTGTTGGAGTCCACCTTTAAACATATATCCTCGATCTTTAGCACCACATGTGCCCTCTTCAGAAAACATGAATATCTACCTGACTGTCCAGGTGGCTTCTCAATTGTTATTATACGAAGTAGCTTCCAGTACAATCGATCAAACCTTTCATGCTCGAAAAGAGGACCGGAATCAGATTCTATATATATTCCTTATTATCTTTGCACATTAGAATGAAGGTGTCCAGTGAAAGTGACGTTCATTTACCTTTCCTAAACTGAAACTGAAAGTGTTCTTCATCTGTACACAGATCTTTAAATAATTGCAGTAATTTGTCGGAGAAGCTGCAAGAGATTCACTGCAATTGCTAGCTAGACCATTGATAAAATTGGTCCAGGCTCTTATTAGGTCCGAAAAATAACGGCCAGGGGCAAAATCAGGTTGGGTTTTAAAAAAATACTAATTTTGCAAGTATCTGATGACCAACGCTATCTAAACAAACTGCTCTGCTTAGTTCATGTCACTGGTTATGTTGTCATTAGTAGTGATGGCGAGTGTTGTGTGTTTAATTTGTGGACACAATGGGACTGTTTTTGGAGATTTGATGAAGATGATCACATCTCTGTCTTTGGTTGGGAGGCAGAAACCATGTTTTCTGTTTGGTTGGAGGCATATACAATGTGGGCACAAGATATCTAATAGATAGACCCTGTATCGTGGGGTCCTACTTTTCTTATCCTTTTCTCTGGATATCCCTAGATCAAATACCATTAAAAACTGAAATATCACACTATGTCCCCTCCTGACCCCAATGCAAACACTTCTAAGAGATAATGCTTTTTTGAGATCTATAAAAAAACACATAGGTAAAGCTAAAACTCACTTGCATGAGTAGCAAAAAATAATTGTTAAAATTTTCGAATCTTGTAGGCATGATTCTCACGGTCTCGAGTGCTTGTTGGTCCTCCTCATTGTCATTCCAGTGGTCACCACCACCATGTCAAGCATAAGGTCTGCAAGACAGCACAATGCCATATCTCTAGGCAACAAGGAAATTCATGTCTCTAGTGATAGCTTCGAATCCATGGAGATGGCGACCTCATTGATTTACCCTGTTCAACATGAATGAACTCGATGGAAAAAAAAAATCACCATGATGGCATGGATTTCATTTTTACTAGTCTTAAACGTCATTAACAACATTTTTAAAATTTTATTATAGAATACTATGGAAGTTGCAAACTAAACTTAGTGAAAATAGATACCTAATCAAATTAAAGAATAACACAAATTGCCACAATAATTACGAAGTCCTCTCTCTCCATACAAGACAAATAATTGCTGATGACCACAAAGATCCTGCCATTATTGAAAGCTGGTCAACTGGCAATTGTGTGGCAGTACAAGTGATCAAGGCTGAGGTCACATTGTGTGGCAGTACAGGTGGTTGGTTGCGGCTCACATCACTTTGCAGTTCCCACGCTAGAAGTATGGTGTCAATGGCAGATTCAGGTTGTTACAAGCTATACGTCGGCTGGTTCTCTAGCTCACTTTTTTTTAGCGTGGCTATTACTTCCCTGAATCATTGGCTTCCATGAACAATCCAATCCAAGTATGTACCCTTATATGTCTGTAAAGCATTAACTTGAACAAGAAGGCTAGAGCTCAAATTGTAAAATTCCATATATATAAAAAAATAGATATATAAAGAAATATCTAGTAGTCTATTGTGTTCTCTAGTAGTCGAGTAGTCTAGTAAGTAGACACCAGTCCACAGCTGGAGATCTGTGAGCCGGCTGGTATGGTGCCGCTGGTAAAGTGCACAACGCATGCATGGGTTCCATAAAACGAGTTCTTCGCTGCTCCATACCATGATATGGTAGTATATATTCGCTGCTCCATACCACCATATGGTAGTATATAGTATGGAGAGATGGGCAATTTTATAATTAGACTGTAATATAATTTTTTTATTGGAAACTCATAACCTAAATAAATGTATGTGTAAAATAAAATAAATATATCGGACCAAATGAGTATGAAAATAAAAATATTTTTTCCCGTAATACTCCTATATCACTATACTACTCGATCTACACCACCTTATACCACATGTTAAAAATTATTTTTTCCCATAATACCCCTATACTACTATACTACTGGTCCCAAACCACCTTATACTACAGGTGAAGTTCTAGTAGTATACAACTAATTTGGACTGTTAGATTCTTTTATCACTACTACAGAAAACATTTGTAAGAGCTAAGGGTATTTTTTAGGGGCGGATTAAAAGGCGACGCGCCCCTACAAAAGCGCGCGCGCTACTATAAATAAGGGCCATCTTGGAAATTATCTTCAGGGGTGCGCCATGCCATGATCCGCCCCTCGAAGCTGGAAATGATTTCCAAGGGCGGGTCGTGGCATGTCCCGCCCCTAAAAATAGTTTAACACAAATAAATTTGTAACTTTTTTATATGATCTCGGATGAAGATAAGTTTTATATGAAAATTGTAGAGGTTGATGAGATCTAAAACTTTGTAGTTGATAAGTTTTCGTTTGAGAATGTTTAGAGATTCAAAATATTATTATAAGCTCCCTCATCTTGAAATATAGACTTTGTTGGGACAAAAACTTGACAGGCCGACCCATATATAATTGGAGGAGTGGGCTATAGATCATAGTTGGGCTTTATACATGGTCCACAAGAAAGAAAAAATATACATATGAAAATTGTAGATCTTGACATGACTTTATAGTTGACAACTTTTTTAAAATGATTTTCTTAGAAAAAAGAGAAAAACACATTCAAAATATTTTAAACTTGTGCACATAATTTGTATTGAATTATATTACAGATAGAAAATGAGGTTAGAATATGTATGTATTGTTTTATCATCTCCTTTTTCTTGTAAGTGAGAGGATGAAAGGGTTCTCTATTATATGTATGCACCGTTTTATCATCTCCTTCTTCTTGTAAGCGTGAGGATGAAAGGGTGCTCTATTATTTGTATGCGCCATTTTATCCTCTCCTTCTTCTCGTAAGTGAGAGGATGAAAAGGTGCTCTATTATTTGTATGCACCATTTTATTATCTTCTTTTTCTTGTAAATGAGAGGATGAAAGAGTCCTCTCTTTATACCGGCTTCGGTATTTTGATGATCTTCTAATGAATAAGTATATGTATATGTAAATTTATTAGTATATATATGTACATTTGAATGTATATATTTGTGTAGGTAAAGTTGCAGATCGGTATTAAGATCATAGATGTCATTCAAGTTGATTCGTGGATGACATCTTTGTATTAAAATTACACGATCGGTGATAAACGAAGTAACATAGACTATGGACGTGTGGTGAAGTCCTTGGATCCTTGCTATGAAGATTGTCAAACAAAAGGACAATGTGACACATATGATATTTGACATAAGGATAAACATATGCTTTAGTATAGTATCATTCATTATCATGTAGATAAATTTACGCATTGTAATTGGATGGAAAGCCGCATTTAAAAGTAAAAATAAATAAATATTGCTATAAAGGTCCAATAGTGTTGCAACACACGTGACAGCTTTATGTGTGTGTTTTTTCGGTATTCGTTATATTTTTCGTCTTACCTAGTTTTTTTTTTGTTTATATGAATTTGACATTAACCACCTTTTTATTATTCTTTTTTTGTTTCAAATTGATTTCGTGATCGCTAAAAACAAGTTTGTAATTTTAATAAACTTCGAAAAAAGGATATGACTATATATATGTTCACACAAATTAGTTGACTCTATACCATAATTAATTGATATGTTGCTAGTTTACCTATTTAAATGTTATCTTAGAAAATAACAGTTCATATGGATCTGCAAATTAAGTCACCTTAGAGTGAATATAGGACAGATGTGATAAGCCCGAAGGACACATTAAAGTCAAAAAGGAAACCATAGTAGTTGACATCAGAACCCTTTCCCAAAAACAAACAACGAAAACAGACAAAAAGAATATTGAAAAGGGAGCCAATAATTTTATAGAAGAGAATATCTTAGCCAACTAGGAAAACATTGGATAAGGTCGACCAGTACACTTCTCTAGCTGTCCAGTTATAACACCACATTCTGGAAGCATGCACACATCATATTCTCCATCCTCGTGCTCTAAAGTTTACTCTCTCACAAGTCACAACTATCTCTTCAGCTTAACTTAAAATCATACTTTTTCGAAACTGCAATCAACTTTACAAAACCGGTCCATCATCTTGCACTAGTGGACTGTAAAATTGTCAAACAATTCTCTGGTAGATTTTGGAGGCATGAGCTATCTGTTTACCGATACAGACAGGATCTGTAAACAGGACCGAATAAAATCTCTGTATACTGAAGGTAGTCTTGAGTCACCAAAATAAGAATAGTATTTTTGTATTCAGTATAAACATTTGTGTCTGGAATAGTGTAGCATATGCTGTCTTGATTACAGCAACAATGATCAGAACATTCGGCAGAAGTACAACTATACCTTTAAGCATATAATTTTATACGGATCGAGAATCAGAATACGTGGGAGCTCTCTGAATCATTCGTCGTGCACCATGTAAAAACTTTCCTTCATTTGCAGGCCTGAGATTTTTGGTGATTGGAGAATAAAGCCATTGTTGAAAACAATACATTCTCTCGTCTGTGTCCATGACTTTTCCACATTATCATGGACTTTTGTAATTGATAGTCAGCTTTCAAAGTTTTACAGTTGAGTATTCTAAATACTGTCAATTAGAAGTATTTTGTAATTATAATATTATATACACACCCGCACACTAGAATTGGACATATGAGTATGATACATTCCAAATTGTATATACAAAAGGGATGCAGTATGTAACCTTCCATAAAGACTGAAAGTTGGATTGATGTTAATGTGCTACTCCAATCCAAGAAACAAATGGCAATCACTTTGTCGGAATGTGACCACTTATCTCATCTTGGCTTGAACGAAACTGGCGTTTGTTCTGCTTTCCTTAACTTTAATGGAACTAAAAGCCCAATTTTGTTCTATTAGAATTTGCATCCTTATGTAAGGAGAAGACTTAATAGCTGTTTTTTTATTGAGGGTGACACGATGCCACAGCTGTCCCTACAATGAATTGCATTTCTACACGGACTGCACATATTGTTGTTATTTGCTTTCATCCATTATTGCAAGGGAAGTATGTTGCTAAGACATCAAATGGGGTCGGAGGAAGAAGGAAATAGGAGTCACCATAAGGCTGCTTCAAAGAAGATTTATCAGACGCTGCGGAAGCACACCGTTGGGTTGCAGACACTGATTGATCAAGGTCACTCGGGCGTGAGAACATATTTGCACCATCAATGAAAATGCTTATGCCAATCACATCATAGTTTCTACTGCAATAGAATAATAACAATATTCTCTATGGAATCTGATCGGTATATGGAAACATAATTGCTTTTTAGAGTGATCTAGTATGCTTGTCATATATAGTATAATGCGCTTAATTTCTTATGTGATTAGAGGTTAGAGCAACAAAAGATTACTTTTGCACGCGGGAAGCATGAGAATCAATGAGGCAGATTTGTGATGTTGCAGTTGGGTCTACTTGCCCTATTTTTGCTATCTATATCCAGTCCAGGTTACACGCATGATTGCATCCATCTGTGTCCTTACATGTCTATATAAGTTAAAGGTTCAACAGTTGGAGTTCCAGCTCATTGTAACATACAAATGATTCAACTATAGCATCCTAAGTAGCTTGGCCGACTGGATTTAAGAAAAAAAGAACACACACATAAAACTGTTAAAAAAATTAAGGCCAGATATGGTTTTACTTGTACCTAAAATAACTATGCGTACAACCATATGTCTCGGCGAAATGACACCCCTACTTACCGAAAGTAAGGTAGGCATATGCCAATTTGCTAAGTGTTTCTTCAGATCGATGCTAAATGACAGCCACATGCAAAGGCATACTGTTTGCGCCACGCAGCAAGCTGGCTTAAAGTAAACCATAAATCTCATGGCAACAAGTAGAAGCCGTCAAATGCTACGCGTGCATTCCTTGCGCCAAAACAGAAGAACGTCACATGGAAAAAATGATGTCATTTTCATCGAGGGAATAACTTAACCAATGAAGTTTCCACGCCTCCACTACTACTATAAATGCACCCCATCCGGTCCACAGCTTCTTGTGTGCTCTCATGTGTTCCTTCTCATCTTCTTCTACACTTGAGCACAGTTATAAGTTAAACAAGCTGCAGCTGTACAATTCCCATGACCATAGTCGTCATGGACGTCCGAAGCTGCATGAAGGTCACTCTTGTTGCTATAATCATCCTATCCGTGGTAACTTTTCTGTCCCACATGTATTCTTGCATCAAGATTTTCCTTGAGTCCCTCCCTTCTGTTGTATCGGCTGTCATCGCGCCGAAATGCCTCTTCATCTTGTCCAACATCATCGTTGTGTTTCTTGTGAGTGAGTCAAAGCTCTCTCGTCGCAGAAGCAAGCTGAAGAAGACTGACAATGAGTCTTCCACAAAGGGAGAGAATATGCTACAAGATAGTCAGAAGCAGGAACAGGTTGAGCTGACAGAAGTTTTACTTCGGGCGATAATCGGAGAGAGAAAGCAAGAACAAGAGAACAAGATGGCATTGATAGTAGATGAGGAAAAGGATGCTCCGGTAGGAAATGAAGATGTGAAGACGATAATTGCGGTGGATAAAGAACGGGAAACCTCTGCACGAAAGGATAATTTGAGGATGCATCAGTGTGAAGAAAAAATGAATCAGTTATTAGTTTTATATAACATCGATGAAGTGTTGGATGATGTTGAAGATGGAGGAGACCTTGAGTTGGAGCTGGAAAAGGAGGTTATTGGAGATGTGCAGCAAGAGGGAGGGCCAGTTGAAGGGGAGGTTGAGGAGTGGGACCTACCACCAGCCGACGAGCTGAACCGGCGTGTGGAGGACTTCATTGCGAGGTTCAATATGGAGAGGCAGTTAGAGGAGGCGAGGATGTTCGTGTGCTGCTACTGATCATTTTCTGGGGACATCTTTGTTTTACGGTGATAGCTTCTGAACTTTCTTATGTACAATATATGTTGCATAATGTAAAGAAGTGAAGTATTTGGAGTGACATGTCCAATGTTTTTAATGTGACCATTTATATATATTTCCTATGCTCATTTAATCTTTGTGGAAATACAGGACCATATCTCCGGTAATTTTTTTTTCAAATTTTTATACCAGTATATTTAGGTGTTTCCATGGTTGAACATAAATTGATCATTTATACTGAATTCCAGATCACAACCATTTTGTTCCGGTAAATTGAACATTTGCACTGAATTCCAGATCACAACCATTTTGTTCCGGTAAAAACGCAATTAGAAAGGCTTTCTATCCGTTGTACTGAACATTTGTACTGAGCCAGAGGAGCAGCAGGTCAATGCTCCATCCTCCATTATTCCTCTTCCCCCGTTCACCCAAAATCGAGCAATATCCAAGCCTTGTTTAGTTGTAAATGAAATCTTTTCACCCATCATATCAAAGGAGTATTTTAGATGTATAGAGTATTAAATGTAGATGAAAAAAGTGAAAAGTTATATGGATATGGTGTAAATCGTGAGATGAATCTAATGAGCCTACTTAATCCATGATTTGCAATAGTAAAGCTACTGTCGGAGGGCAATACCAGGGATATACGCATAACTAAGTCTAGGCTTAGACGCAGATGGGTCCGGCCCACGAGAAAAAAGTAGCCCAACAAACACACCAATGACCGGCCCAGCTTGGTCGAGATGCATGAAGGCCCGAAACGAGAAGAGCGTTCGCTTCGCCCGACCCCCAACGGGAGGACTGGAGGCGGGCGTCCGGCTCAGGGACATCCGCCTCGCCCGACCCTCGAGGTCGGGAAACGGACGATCAGATCAGGATCAAGCCCGCATCGCCCGACCCAGAGGGGAATCTTTGACCACCGCATCGCCTGGCCCCCGTGGGGCCCAGAGACAGGCGGGAAGGATAGACGTCCACCAAAAGGTGTGCTTAGGGACTGGCACACTGTACCGAAACCCATCATGAGGCCAAAGAAACTAAGCCAACTTCGCCGCCACGGTAAGCCTGCCGTAACAGAGGCAAGGGCAGGTAACGAGCAGGACTGTCATCCTGCAAACATGGCAGTGAGACAAGGGCACCGCCCATAAATATACAGTGCTTGGCCAAGGGACCAGCGACCGGGAGACCATCGGGGGCATACGGAAGACCGGCGGATAAAAGAAGGCAACGTCAAACGGCGGTAAACGGGAGGCTGCCTGTACCTTGTCCACCGTCGCCACCTCACATGGCATGGTCGGACGGCGGACTGACGGACAGAAATGACAGAGGGACGGCTGCCCCTCTGATGACGAACAGGAGCACGCGTAACCTATGGGATTAGACACTAGGCCAGGTTTAGACCTGTTTTTCTTTAACCACCTCGGGGGATTCATCCTTTTTTCCATCCGACCCCTGTAAAAGGGCCTCCCCTTCAAGTATAAAAGGGGAGGCCATTGCTCTTTCTTTTCTCTCTCAAACACTTCCAACTCACGCTCACGTACTCCCTTGAGGCTTGAGAACTCTTCTCTCCATCACCCGTTTGTAACCCCCTACTACGAACAGAAGAGCGAGCAACGCGAGCAGACTCCCCCACTGGACGTAGGGCAAGTTGCCTGAACCAGTATACATCCTTGTGCTTGGCTCGCTAACCACCAAGATTCCCACGCGCAAACAGATAAATTTACTTGCCGGTGGTACGAAACACCGAGAGCTACTTTAACCATCCGCTAAATATGGATTAATTACCCTATAATTACTACCATCGTTAGATTCCTCTCGAGATTTCCAACCTATCGATGCTTTCCACCTTTTTCGTCTACATTTACTACTCCTAAATCGATAAAATCAAAACCCGAAATTTTTTCACCGAAAACATTTCGAGAACTAAACACGGGCCCATTAAAAAATTAACTCTTGAGTTATGATTACCCATTTTGATTAACGTTGAGAGGAAGCAGGAATTCTGCCGATTTATAATAAGAGGACAGGGAACCCGAAATTTGGCGGTTACATGTTTATGGCAAAAGCGGGTGGGCACGCACATTATTGACGTCATAGAAAAGCTCAACAGCCCCTGCCAAAAAAATTCCTTATACAATCAGTAGAAATGTAACAACTTCGGGGTTCTGACAGAGCTATTCTTCACTTCTATCATGTGTAGGCAATCTGCGCCATATAACTTTAGAGTATCATTTCAATGTTGGCCGTGAATGAATTATCATAGACCGTAATAATGGCTTTGTTTTCTCTTTTAAAAAAATCAAATATAATCCTAACAAAATGAAATCTCAATTATATTTAGATAATGCCACTTTTAGGATGCAATGTAAAATGTAGGAAAATCAGATCAAACGAGGCTTTATACTGACATGGCCCTAAGCAACTATTGGTATCGCACTAGTGTTTGTTGTTAGCTTAGATGCATCTATTAGAGTTTTCTAGTGTATTTTCGAAAGCTGACATTTCTGGGGCTATTAGATTTTTTTTGAAGCATACTACAGATGTAGACGCTCAGAATACGCATGTAATCCTACCTTTATGAGCGCATCTGAGAGATCTGATCTCAAAATTGATGAAGTCACTGAGAGATCTGATCTCGAAATTGATGAAGTCACTAGAGGTGTGCCTCACTATCGACGGACACGTCGCCTACCATTAAAAAATAGTGTTAGTTAAATCTTAGAAAATGCAAGCATTATATTTGTGCTGAGTCAATTATTCGAACCTGTATGGACATATTCCACTACAAGTAGCCTTACCAGCTGAACTACGCTGAGTTCGCTCCAGCCATTGAGCTTTAACAAAGATTCTAGAAGATTTTTTTATTTATACTTCGTTCTCGGTGCAAACAGAAAAATGAATTGATTTTGTGTATCAAAGCAGGACCAGAAAAAAGGGAATGCGAAAGCTACTTGTCTGCCTCTATAATGCTGCTTTTTACTGAAAGAATATGTTCCCATAAAAAAGGAGATGCACATGCTTTGCCGCCTCTTGAATACACCAGATGTTTTCATAAGCCTGGTAGCCATTACCTTAATTCGTGGTTAAAGCGTTACTCCATGTTATTAGAGAACTTTGGCTTCTCGATGTTTTGAAAGCAGATCGCAAATTCAAAGATTCTGCAAGCCATCTTCTTTTCTTTGCATCTAAGGAAGGAACTTCATGATCTGATCGAGGCCCACCATCCTTTATGTTCCTATTTAGAATATTCTCCACGGCAGATAATGGGTGCTATATTTTGAAAAAAAAAAACATTTTCGTTGTTCACATGATGTGAATCTTGTTTGGTCAATGAAACATAAGATATTTTTTGCTGCACTTAGTTCCAAGGAGTCCAATATTTTCTAAATGATTCGTTGAACAGTGATATTTGATAATTTTGGAAGTACATTCACAATAACAGTTACCATGATTTAGATGGGTTTCAAACATATGAGTTCAGATTTCAAAATATAACGAAATTTTGTCCCTCTAGAGAACAGCAGCAGCACTGCAGCACTCAGTCCTTTATCCGTACACCCAAGTCTCTCACGTCGCTGGTGGAGTGGTGTGGTGAGGTCAACAATTTTCCAATTGGTCCTTTTGATGTATCTCTCTCTTTTTTTTTTTTTTTTTTTTTTTTTTTTTTTTTTTGAGAAACCTTGTGATGTATCTCAGGCCTACATTTTTTCTATACCATATAGACTTAGAACTGGGCCATCGTAGGGCCATTTTTCTGTGTAGAAATTAGTTATTTTGCAGAAGTTAAAATTAGCTGGGCCGGGCTTGATGTGTCCATTTCATACGACATTACTTCCGGCCCGCTCCCGGTATATATTCATTTTGTTATTTGCATGCCACGTCTGCAGACTGCGGTGCACACGATCGAGAATCCGGGGTGACGTGTTCCCTTCACCCGGACGAAGGAATAAAAGAGTTTGCCACGTCCATACAGCAAGCCAGCCAGCGCTCCACCGCTCTACCGTCCTCGACGCCTTCCACGTCTCCACCCCAGCAGCTACGTGTCGCCAAGCAGAGCTTCCCCAATCCATGCAAGCACACGGCAGGGATCTTCTAGCAAAAAGGTTATTTCAAGAACCTCTCCAATCTTCCAAAAAAGAACCTCCTCTCCCAGCTGACACACAGAGACACCTTTGCATACGGGCACGCACAGAGAGTCTCCGTCTTCCTCGTGTCCCCAGCCTGCAGCAAATTCGACCAGGTGAAAGCGAGCCAGGACGAAGTTATTGGGGGGACGCCATGGATCTGGTGAACGGGGTGCTGAACTGGTTTGGGACGCCGGCCATGGTGGCCAGCCTGCTGCTCTTCTACCCGCCCTACTACCTCTTCAAGACCTGCTACTCCTTCCTCTCATGGCTCTTCCCTGAGGACATTGCCGGCAAGGTCGTCCTCATCACCGGCTCATCCTCCGGCATCGGCGAGGTGACTCTTGAGTCTTGACTCTCTGACAATGGCTTACTAACGGTGCACCGTTCTTCGAGATGCTCTTTTTTTTTTTTTTTTGCATGTCTACTAGTACTAATTTCTTGCAAAGTGTGTTAAGGTTCTTCGAATTTAATTGTTGGTCAATGTGTGCACCTGCCTTCGATTAGTAGCTCTAAATAACGGAGCTTAAGGTCTATCAGTATACTCTGTTCCTCTGCTTCATGTTGGGATTACTCTGTTCCTTCAGCAACTTTTTCTTGACTGCAACTATACAATTGGCGGGTTTTTTATACATCAGTTGACAGAACATTTATTTATGCAAACAATGGGTAGGATGAATTGTTAGCTTCACTTAAGCTGTGTTGTTTTCCCGCAGCAACTGGCCTACCAGTACGCGATGAAGCGAGCCTCTCTGGCCCTAGTAGCAAGAAGGGAGTCGAGCCTCCGTCATGTTGCCGACCGAGCAATTGAGCTCGGTGCACGTGACGTGATCGTTCTCCCGGGTGATGTCGCTAACCCTGATGACTGCAAGAGATTCGTCCAGACCGCAATCAGTCACTACGACCGACGTAAGCACGACCGTGAAACAATTATGGTTTGGCTCTATTTGTGTATTCATAACATCACTTGATGCTTGTGCTTTAGTGGACCATCTTGTGTGCAACGCTGGCATCGCGAGTGTAGGGGCGTTTCAGGAGATCCCAGATGTCAAAAACTACAGTTCCCAGCTTGTAATATTAACTAAATTCAAGTTTATTTTGTTTCATTGTTTATGTTTGATATCTACAGGTGCTGAACTAATAAGCATGTAATGCTTTCTCAGGATGTGAACTTCTGGGGTTCAGTTCAGACAACCTTTGCTGCACTCCCATATCTGAAGAGGAGCCGAGGAAGAATCATTGTCACTGCTTCTGCAACAGGATGGAATCCTGTTCCAAGAATGAGCTTCTATAATGTAACAAAACTTTAATCCGTTCCAGTCAATGGCAGGTTGTTGTGACTTGCATCTGATTTAGTGCTGACTATATTTGTGTTCAGGCTGCCAATGCGGCGCTGATCAACTTCTTTGAGACGCTGCGAACCGAGCTTGGAAGCGAAATCGGGATCACAATAGTAACCCCTGGGTGGATCGAGTCTGAGATGTCGAAAGGGAAATACCTGAAGGAGCATGGTGAAATGGAGGTTGATCAAGAACTGCGCGATGTGAGAACTCTACTGCTTTTCAATTGATCAGCTCTACCATTTGTTTAGAAGTTGGAACTAACACAGGAACACATTCACAAATCAACTGGACATGCCTATGTTTCAGGCTCAAATTGGTTTGTTCCCGGTGGAATACGCAAAGAACTGTGCCAGGGCCATGGTGCAGGCAGCCTGCCAAGGCGAGCGCTATCTCACCGTGCCGGCATGGTTCAGGGCAATGTACCTTTGGAGGGTGTTTGCGCCGGAGGTCGTCGAGATCTGCTACCGCCTACTATACATGCACGGCCATGGCGCCAGGCAAACCGACGTCCCGAGCAAGACGATGGCCGAGGCTGGTGGGAAGCAGCTGCTGTACCCAACTTCTCTGCGCTCTGATGAGGTCAAGAGCGACTGAACCCTTGTGTACGAAGTGCGGCATGCTTGTAGGCGTTTGAACAATCAACTTCGTCCACTTGATAGGTCCCATGGAAGGAGTGAACACTGGTAGAAAATGTTGTGATCGTGTTGATTCGCAACGTACCTTCTAAATTTCTAATGAATAAGCCATTTTCTTGTGGTGGTGCTCTGTTTTTGTCGAGGTTGCATCAGGCTCTGTGTGTTCCTTGAGACACTGATGACTGGTTCCACGGGCACCATAAGCTCCATAGCCTTTCTATTTACACCATGTCCACACCCAAAATAGTAAATCGGATCCTATATTTTGTCAAAAAACAAATCGGATCCTGCATTTTCGTCAAAAAACAAAAAATCGTATCCTATATCCATACAATCGGATAAGGATAGCAATTTTTGTTGCATTTACATGCTATTGGAGAAGGAATGCATTTTTTCATTTTGCAAAATTTTTATGAAGTTCATTTAAAAGTAGTAAACATTACAAATCTGGAACCTAATAAGGGTAATTAGTTTTATTTTGTAAAATATTTATGGAGTGAAAAAATACCATTTAAAAGTAGTAAACATTACAAGTCTGGAATCTAATGAGCGTAATTAGAAGGTAATTAAACCTATGAAGGACCGAAACGGCGACCAGAGAGGGGGGAGTGAATGGGAGCCGATAAAAATTCTTTCCAACCGATCCGGCTATTCTCCCAAAACAACTCCGAAACCTTCGAGAGCAATCTTGCCAAGATCACGTAGCCACTGTCAAGCTACTGACCCTAGGAACAAGAAACAAGCAGCGGAACTCGAATCAATCGAACTGAACACCAAAACGACCCGAAACCCGACTCGATCTAACACACCCAGGGGGGGCGGTTAAACCGGCCAGGGGGGGCGGTTAAACCGCCCAGGCCTGGGAGGCTCGGGAAAAAGTCAAAACAAAAGTGGATCTCCCAAACCGCTTGAGCTCTTGAGGCGAGATTTTGGTCAGATGATCTAGACCTCCAGTGGAGTGTTTCCCCAAAAGATCTCGGCCTCTAACTCAGTACAACTCCCGGAATCGCAGATCTCGCGAAGAACACCATGACCTCGAGTTCATCCCGAAAATCTCAAATCCAGAGCGATTCTCGGCGTTTGGGGGCAAAGGATCACCAGCAAAAGAGGCACAAGGCACTCATACGTGAATCCCCCAAAGAAATCCGAGAGAAAACGCCCTAGAACAAGAAGAACGAAAATCCCCCAAAAATAGCTCCGAAAATACCCACGAAAATAGAAAAGGAAGAAGGAGCTCGGGAAATCAAATCATGGCACAAAGATGAGCAGCACAAACTCCATCACATAACCATGAATTCACCTATACAAACTAGGAATGATTCGAAGTAGTTCTAGGTGGAGGGGATGAAGGGGAAAACAAGTTCAAAGTAAAACCTAAAGAGATAACTGAAAGAGATGGCAGCCACCAGCCCTGGGAGGGGCTATTAGTAGTCCAAGTGGTGGTGCTCTAAAGACTAAACTACCCCTAAGTGATACATACCCCTCAGGGGCAAATTTGACATTTGATCTTCAGATATTTTCTGGCTCGGGCACCTTCCACTGCAAGCTAGCTTCCCTCCGACGCAAGCCTTGCAGTCACGCCGCGTGTCCTCCGGATCGAAGCTCCTCGACGCCGTTTTTGGGCCAGCCCAGGGGGGTGGTTAAACCGGCCCTGGGGGCGGTTAAACCGCCCCTGTCAGCCTCACTCGGCCCAGCTGCCCAAGTTCGCCTCGTCGAGTCCTCGGTCCTTGGTTTTGAGGCCCAAACCAAGGGAAACCGTCCACCGATGATTTTGTGGCCGAAATCACCAAACCCCGCGCGCAAACTTCGGTTGTTAGCCGCCACCTTGCGCCGGCTTCTCGTCCGCGTACGAGCTTCGGTTGTGAGCCGCTACCTCGCACCGGAACCACGTCCCCTTGCTCGTTCTTGCCAGCATGTGAACCGCACTTGATCCACCGGCCACCGGGTCCCTCGAACCAAGCCTACTTGTCTCTCCGCTCCTCGGAGGCCGCCATGGCTAAGACCTTTTGCGCCTGTTCTTCACCTGCACCAATGCAACCAAGCCGCATTCTACACCTGCAATACTTAAGCCAAGGGAAACGTCAATCCACACCACGTTGTCAATCACTCATCACACCGGGAAGCGACCATCCACCGGTCCTCGGACACACCGGGTCCTCAACCTAGCTGATGGTTCTGTTGCAAACCATGGATTAAATAGGCTCATTAGATCCGTCTCGCTGAATACGCTCCATCCATGTGGATTTTTTTGTCCATACTTAGTACTCCATGTATATAAGATTCTCTTTAATGTGATGGGTAAAAAAAATTTACACGCGAACAGGGCTTTAAATACAAAACAATTTGAATACTCATAATATGATTACCCTTTTTTTAATCAAAGAAAGAATTGTATTATATCAAAGATGAGTACATCATTAAATTGCACATAGTACTTTCAATGTACTCACGCAAGTAGCTCCAAATCTCAATCTCAAACCTGTGTAAAAAATCAAATAGTAGGACGCACAGGCATACGCTCAACAAACAGGCTGAGAATAAGCGCAGTTGAGGTATTATCTGTAATAAAATAGAACATGTACAAATTTCTGAATACTCCATTATCTAATATCACTTGATTAATCATGCACCTTAGGGCCATTTGTCGTCACAAGCGCCAAGCCGACCAGCTAGTTCTTTCACCAGAAATTAATATAAAATATCTTTTCCTTCTCATCCTTTGCCAACGCAAGCCAAAGTCCAGAAACTCTGAGCTCACCACAGTTCCTTAAATAGTAAAAATTCAATGACTTCTATAGCTCTAGGCCAAAATAGTTAACACCATACAGATGGATCACTGATTGTTTGGGAGGTAATAGTTGAAGTGATCTGAAGCTAAACTGAATGATCTAAGCCACATGAATCTCACTGATATGTACTCCAACTCAACCAGATGTCATGCAGGTTAAGGGTCGTGCCTCAGCAAAATGCATGCAAGGCAGCAAAGGAATATTTCTACAATTGATCAACAATGCCACATGCTCAACCTCCACATTTACCTACTGGAGTCAAGTATACAGCCATCTCACCATGTAACATGACCACTATGTCGCCGCCATTGGTTTCCATGATTCTCGGTCTGCATTCTGCAAGCTCATAGGCTAAATATTCTCCCCTCCAAGTTTTCCATCCGCCTACGATGAGGAAAAAGATGAGTTAAAGAAAACTTTCAAATAATTCATGGGACAAGAAAAGACCATGTAAAAGTTCATGGAGAATTACTGCAAACAAATATTAGAAGCTTTCCAAACTCTGTCAGCCTAAAAGTGTACAGGTTTTTGAGTAGTTTGCACAAAGATAAAACACGACTCTTTGTTGCCATAAAAAGGATAATATTTATGATCTGAAAAATTACTGCTACATGAAGATTGTAGAAAACTGCTATCAAACATCACAATATATTTTGTCAATGCAACCATATGTGAAAAAACTCACCAAATCACTGGGTTCAAGCACTCTTCAGAGCTGTCTCCATATGCCAATATTATTCTCAACGGGTGTCAGGATAAGCTTGTCATTCTCTTTCAATCTGCAGAGAAGGTTGCTCTTATCATCTACCAATCTGCAGTGGAAAATTGATGCTAAAAAATATATGAACGATGCCAGGTCAAATTCTATAATTGAAATATAGAACCCAAGTTGTATCCTCAGATTTAAGGTATATCTTTAACAGTGGTCAGAGTAGCTTACATAGTAACATCAAGCAAATGAGCAACTCAGCAACTGCTTGCAGAAGGACAACACCTTCTGAAGATAAATTTAATCTACAAAATAAAGAGACACAGTACAAACCTTTAACGCAATAGACATTAAAATATCTAATTTTAGGCTTGTCCATCAGAGAGTGAAATACAAGATTAAATGAACATCATCGGATCTCAAGTGCAGATGAGCAACTCAACAACTGCATGCAGATGAACAGCACCTGCAAAAAAGATGAACTTGGTGATGGCAGTCTCCCAATCTCACTATCTTGAAATGAACTCCATCTACAGTTCTGTACGTACTTGCCATTCAATACATGTAGCAATTCAGTGTTTCAGTTTTTTCACTCGTCAGTTTTATTTGTCACTCACGAATAGTGAAGACCAATGCATTACTTGATTAATCAAAGAGATCGAAGGGAACAAGCATGCAAATAAGTTAATTAGCTTGTCACCATGATACAAACCTTTCATTTCAAATGGTACGCCGTTAGGAATGCCATGCTAGCATTTGCTGAAAATCGATGCGGTCAGAGGGGTTGTGGAAGCATGTGCCTTTGTCGATCCTTGTAGTTGTCATGCCCCCTCCTCCTCGGGTCCTCCTAGGTCCCAGCGGCAGGCAACGACAGCAGAGTCATTGGCCTGGCGTGGAGCCAGAGGTGGGAGGATTGCCGCCACATGGCCGTGGCAGCCTCCTTGAGCTTGGTGGAGAGGACGGCGGCGCCGGATGACGCCTGTGCTGTCACCACCGGTGTAAGGGGAGGCTTCGGCCTACAAGAGCGCCAATGCAGGTACTCGGTGGCCTTATCTGGCCCACAAGGCGCCCATACATGATCCTGCATTGAACAAAAATCCAATATTCAGAAGATTCAACGTCCAGGACACTCAGGTACACAACACATTATCCTCACAGAATTTAGCTGAGACAACAAACTCCAGCACACTTACTATGGCTCGGTGGGATGCAATGTTTTAAATAGCCGGCTATAGCTTCCACGGACTTGACCCTCTCCGACCTCTGCACTAGCTTCCTCTGATCCAGGCAAACACGAAACCACCGTCAAAGAAACAACAACAGCACAATGCAAAATGAACCGGATCCAGCTGGGCAATCCCAAAATTTACATTGAACTCTAACTGGAGCGGCTGCGTCATCATCCCCACCAACAAAAACTGTAACGCGCTCGAGCCCCAAATCCACGGACGAACCCAATGGCCTGGCCGCGGATCTCGCCTTGGCGAGCGTCACTGCGATCCAGTCGAGCTGCAAGGGACCAGGCTCGCGTAAAGATCTAGCATTTTGTGCAAAGCAGGCCGGCTGTAGGCCGGGCCAGGAGGAGGGAGCGGAGCGGCTGGTGGCGAGGGCGGGGAATCTTACCATTGCGGCGTCATAAAAGCCGTGAGGCCGGTGAAGGGCGCCATAGCAGACTGAGATGTACCTCTTCTTGCTCCCGGTGTAAGACTCCTATGGCTCAGGCCGCAGTAGCCCCAGATCTGCGCCACCCTCGCCCATCCCCAGCTCGTCGGCCTGCGCGGTCCGGCCCGCCTCACCGAGATGGTTGGCCCGCGCCTGCACGATGCCTGCTGCGCCGCCGCCCAGCCCGACCGCGCATGGCGCTAGGAGGCCGTCCAAGGCGTGGCACGTGTGCCACGACCCCCGGCCATTAGCCATTCGGCATCCTTCTCACCGCCGTCCCGAATCCCTGATTCCTCTTGCCGCTGGGCGAGCGATGTGGAAGAGGGAGGATGGGCGTAGAAGGAAAGAAACAAGATGGATGGGCGCGACAGAGAAGGAAAGACGGGTGCAGAACGTGATTGATGCGGGCGGGTCAGGGGTATGCTCGAGTCGAACTGACAAAAACATTAACTTTTTATGGAATTCATTTTCTATCATTCAATTTTGCATAGGTGCCTAATGGTTCTATCAATTTGATGGCTGTCAGATGGGTACTCTGTGAGGCGTATAAAGAGATTTTTTAGGTGAAAATTGTTTTCAATTGTTTAGGACACTTATAGTACAGATCGATCATGGATGGAATTGATCATATAGACAAATAATTAATTATTTGGGCTTTCTAATGGTGTTTTTCAAATATTTTGGCCTTCCAATCGGATCAAGAGCTCTATTGAACTGTTAAAAACTCTAAATTTTATGTTTTACCATCATATTTACCATGTTACTACAAAATAAAGATCCAGAACCACAGACCGGTCACAAACATATAAAATGAATTTACTTACCTGAGAAATTTTAGAATGCTTAGAAATAATGAGAGCCGTCCATTCCGAGAAATCGAACGGTGGAAACAAAAGGAATACCTAGAGCCAGCTACACAGAGATACCAAAAGACACTAAGAAGTACCAAATCTATACCAAACAGGAAAGATACCTCCTGGTACCTCCTAATACTTTTTAAGCATTCTAAAATTTCTCTACTTAGCTTGGCTCGGTCCCCCCTAAGTATAATTCCTGGCTCCGCCCCTGAATTTGGCTGAGCAAGTTTCACCGCAACAAATTTTACCAGGTGAGCGTCGCAATGCTCTAGCTAACTGTGGAGCGGATGGCAAATTTCTGTACGCTAGCCCGGTTAAGGGCTTGATGAAGCTATCTACTAGCGATTCTAGTGAAGGTGGCACTACTAAAAACGACCTTTGGTCCCTGGTACGTTAGTACCGGTTGTGTTATAACCAGTACTAAATGATGAATTTAGTACCGGTTTGTAAGCACAGTGCCCGGGGACACCAACCGGTACTAAAGTGCGCTTCGGGGGACGGGCCGCAACGGCTAGTGGCACTTTAGTACCAGCCGGTACTAAACTGCCCCTACTGGCGGGGCCCGGAAGCCACAACACTTTAGTACCGGTTAGTAACACCAACAGGTACTAATTGTCTCCATTTCGTACCGGCTGGTGTTAAGTCTCCGTATAAATCCCACCCAGCTTCTTCCTCCCCGAGCCCGAGCTCATTTCTTACAGAGAGCTTGCTCTCTCACTCATGGCGCCATAGAGGGGGGAGTTGTTGCCTGATTTTTTACATATTTTGTGGATTTCTTCGATATAAGCGCGCCAAAAGGTTAGCAACTTCATTCTCTGTTATTTGACGGTACTTGTGCTTAGTTTTATGCTTTATACTTAGAGAAATTTCAAAAATTGTAAATGAGAAGGATTTTTTATTTGTACATTGATTTGAGCTAAATAGAATCATGACTTTAATTAGATGGTAGCTTTTAGTAGTGAGTTCATACCATAGATAATGAGCATGATTTTTAATGAGAATATTTAGCTAATTTTTTTCACTATCTTTTTTTCTAAAATGTGGAAGTCCATCATCTCCATTTTGCCCCCCAACTTAGTCCAACTTAGGTTCGTAGAAATGTTTTTGCAACATGATGTATTTGTGCAACGGATATTTCGGACCTTTTAAATATATTTAATGTTGTGTAATGGATTTTTTGAAAGTTTTTATTATATGTAATGTTGTGTAATTGTTTTTTCAAACTTTTCAATTATTACTAATATTGAATGAAATGTTGCCATATTAGTAATGTTGTTAGGTATTTATATTTATTTGTTATTTATTTTTTATGACAGGATTGAAAATGGACCGTCAATGGATCTACGGCGGTAGGAACACCATGACCTGGACTATTAGCCTGGACGTTTTTCTCAATGCGGCTGAAGCCACCAGGTCCACGAATGGTCTCATGTGTTGTCCATGCCGTATTTGCCGTAATGTGATTCAGTTCTAGAAAAGGGGTACTCTACACGTTCACCTAACTGAAAACGGTTTCATTGATAGCTATAATGTGTGGACAAAGCATGGTAAACTTGGTGTTTTGATGGGAGACGATGAAGAAGACGACGATAGCAACATCCCAGACTTTACATACTTACATGAAGTCGGTGCCTTTTGACGACGATGATGACCCAATGGAAGGGGTTGATGCAAATGTCGTAGAGGAGGAGGGACAGCAGGGACAACCTAGTGCTCCTGTAGGCGGCAAGAATTTGGAGATCAGTCCCGCATCTCAGCGTCGTAGCAGCATTGCTTCCACCAAGGCCGCGTGAAGTAAAAGATACCTCATGGATGACATCACTACGAGGATGGACTGTGAGCTTCTTTATCTTGTCGGGAAGAAGTTCAAGGTATGTGCTGAAGGTGTTGCTGAAGTACCAGTTCCGGGCGAGACACTTCACAGTGTGCCGATTCCCGAAGGGTACGCTAGAGTTTTGGTTGATCGAGTGGCTGGTGTTTGGGCTGAAGTCCTTGCGATCCCGATCCCTACGGGTGAGGGTGGACAGGAACTGCGAGATGGGTTGCATACATGGATATGTTGGTGAAAGGGAGACATCAGATTGAAACCAGGAACAACAGATTCGGCTGCAGCACCGGCTACAAGGGACCCCAACATGGATCCACCATCTCCACAGGGTCCCGACGACGACACGGAACTGCCCTCACCAGCTGGTACAAGGGACCCCGGCATGAGTCCACCTCCGCCTCGGCCGAAGAAGAGGTCCGCCAAGGCTCCATTGCCGCCGCCTCCTAAGTGGTAGAAGCAGAAGAAAGAGAAGCCTCCGCGCCCGAAGCTCCCGTATGAGGAAACAGCTGAGGAAACTCATGTGGTTGTCAGCCAAGAAGTTGATGAGTTTTTTGAAAAGTGTAACGAGAAGAGAAAGCCAAAGCCGAAGGACTCGGTTGACCCGGCAGCCGTAAGACACTTTGTTAAACAGGAATTAGTGCATCGTCGTCGACGAGCGCTCAGGCCAAAAGCAGTGTGTCAAAAGGCATTGCACAACTGGGATAGTAATCCAAGCAATCGATTCCTCCGCTTGTTGTGCTATCAGAGGAAGAGCAACAATTGGTTAAGGTTATGAAGCAAACCAACCTCACAAAAGCTCAACTGCGAGGTGAAGGTCATATTCCACTGCACGAGGGATGCAATCGAAAATCGTTCGAATTGGGGCAATCACTTGTGTGGCCTGAGTTGCTACCACACCTAGGGACCAGAATGTATGAGTTCCATGATTGGTACATGCGAGAATCTGGAAATGGATTGGTCATGTTCGCAGCACGGATCAGAAATTCACCCTATCAGCGCCATGTGATATGTGAATTGATTTCGAAGATGTCCATTTTTTATACCATCGACATGCCCTTTCCAAGTCCCTCATGAGTGCATGGATTTTGTAAGTATTTAATGACATGTTTATATTGTACCTCTAGTTGTCAAGCCTATCTAACTATATGTTATTGTGTATCATGTAGGATGGAGTATCAACATTGAGGGAAGAAGGGATACTATGGCATTGGCTTCTTCGATCCGGATATCTTACACATGGACAATATTGCACAATATCTCAATCGGACGACAACAAATATTTTCAATGCCTTGATGGCGCAACATACACGTTCATTCATACTTTTACCGTACCTCTTCGGGTTAGTCTTGAACATATTTTTCTATTTCTATATTCATTCATGTTACGACTCTAAATTGAACATATTAATTACATCTTTATATGTACACGTTCCATTGGATCCTCCTTGTACTCGAGATTAATCGAGGCCAGATTACGGTGTTCGACTCATTGAGAAAGCCGATGAAAGATTATCAAAGCCTCATTGATATTCTTAACAAAGCATGGAAACTCTTTGTTAAACACCAAGTTGGAGTATCAGATATGGACGAGCTTGTATGGAGGCCTGACTTTCCGATACGTTCAAAATTTCATATTAGTCTTATTTCATTTAGTCAAACATCGAGAGAGTATTACATAACCGATTATTCATATACGTGTATATATAGTGTATGAGACAGGAACAGGGAAACAACTTGTGTGGGTACTACGTATGCGATTTCATCCACGGTTTTGTAGGTCCGAAGCAGATGACGGAAAGAAAATTTGACGTATGTAAACTTCCTACCATTTTATTAAATTTTCATTATGCAAATCTGTTTACTAAGGCTAACGAAGATTTTTCTTGACAGATTATGAAAATGTCAGAAGACCTCATTGAACCGGAACGAGTCAAGATAGTTGAAGAACAACTTATGGGGATCCTGCTTGGTGAGGTCGTGAATCCGAACGACGAATTTTATGCGGATCAGAGAATAAGCATTGGTGCAATGGACCCTGACCGAGACAAGGACGAGGAGGAGGAGTTCCACAAGAAGAAGAAAGATGAGCTTAATTAGCATTTCTTTGTTCAAAACACTTGGAACGTTGTATATATATGTAATAGTTTTTAGTGAGCTAACTAAGTATATGTAGATTATATATGATTGTAACGTAGTATTACTTTATACGCAATCGCATTAGAACGGATACAATACGAATACGCATTAGAACGGATACGATATGGAATACAGATTAGAAATAAAATTAAACAAAAGAAAAAAGAAAAAACAGCCAATTTAGTCTTGGAACTTTAGTACCGACCTTACCGACTGGTACTGAAGGTCATTTTTCTTGTAGCGTAGAACTTTGGAGTTCTGCTGTAGCGTGCCTGATATGTGCTGTAGCAAGTGTGCGACATAATCACACGTCAGATAAAGTATTACTACCTCTGTTTCAAATTATAGGTCATTTTGGCTTTATTAGGCTTATAATCTTTGTTATGCACCTAGATAAACACTATGTCTAGATTCATAGCAAAATCTATGAACCTAAAAAAGCCAAAACGACCTATAATTTGGAATGGGTAATGTTCTGTTTGTGTCGCCGTAGGTAGTCCAAAATTTTAGCACAGATGAGAACGGCCGGGGAGCCAGCTGCCTTACGATCACTGTGTATGCACTACCGGAAATCCGCTCTTTGCCGTGTGTCAAGCTCTTTGACGTGTGTTTTTCTCGAGACACACGGCAACGATTCTTTGCCGAGTGGTTTTCTAAAAACACACGGCAAAGAAAAAACACTCGGTAAAGAGCAAAAAAAAACACTCGGCAAAGAAAAACACATGGCAAAGAGGGGTCTTTGCCGTGTGTCAACCTTTGACACACAACAAAGACCTATTTGCCGTGTGTTTTTTTAGAAACACTCGGCAAAGAAAATTTTTAAAACACGTTTTGAAGACCTAAACGAAATCAAATTAAAAAGTGTTGAATTACAAAGTTGTATAACTTCTAACGATCTACATCTTTTACTTTGATCATTTGTTTATATAACAAAGTGGTACTAAAAGTGTTTAGAAATCACACACCTCTTATAAGTAGTTTCTATAACTAGAAGAGAGATGTATAAGATTTGTGAACAATCTTACTACCGGTTTGTTGTATAAACTTTTGACCAAGATGGAAGTTGATTCAATCGAAAAGTTATGAAACTTTGTAGTTCACAACTTTTTTATTTGAAATCATCTTGTAAACGAAAAACTAAGTTTGTATTTCTCAAATTTGAACTTCAAATTTTGTAAACAACCTCGGATAAACTTTTGACCAAAATGAAAGTTGTCTAAATCTACAAGTTAGGAAACTTTGTAGTTGACCACTTTTTTGTTTGAAGTCATCTTGTCAACGAAAACTAAGTTTGAATTTTTCAAATTTGAAAATTCAAATTCTATAAACGACCTCGGATGAACTTTTGACTAAAATAAAAGTTGTAGATCTTGAAAAGGTATGAAACTTTGTAGTTCATAACTTTTTATTTGAAGTCATTTAGGGCCTCAAATAAACAATTTACACTCAGAAAAGTTTAATATGAGGGGAATCAAAATGGGATATGGACATAAAAACTCGAGTGGTGTAGTGGTAGAGGAGGCTATGCGCGAAGGGGAGGGCGTGGGTTCGAATCCCACCGGCCGCGTAGCGCGTGATTTTTCCGATGCGGTCCTTCCCCTATTGTAATAAAATGTTTTGCTATTTTATTTTGCGTTTTTTCGGGATCAAAACTTTGCCGTGTGTCGCTCTTTGCCGTGTGCCCCGTGATCTGGCACATGGCAAAGAATCTTTGCCGACTAAACTTTGTCGTGTGCGCTTTGCCGTGTGCTACACACGGCAAAGCCTTTGCCGTGTGTAATGAGCACGCGGCAAAGGGGGGAATTCCGGTAGTGATGAGTTTGTAAAATTTGAATTCGGTTTAAGTTTTGGTTGCCATCAAACTTATTTCGTGCGCGGCAACTCTTCAACCCTCAACTTCTACGAGCCAACAACGGCTAGTCATTTTTTTTTCTGGTGGTCCTGGTTGCAACAGAGTCTTGTTGATCACAGCAAATTTCTAAAAAATGATCGTTCACTTCATGGCAATGACCTCTTGATTGACTTTATTTTTATTCATTACTGGTTCCAACTTGATCTCTTTACCGACCGGCCACTATCATTTCGTATATATAATATATAGACTAGTTCACAGAAATTACGGTCTGAACTTAAGTTGTTGTCCTTGGAGTTTGTTTACTAAAAGGAAGCAATCTCACGGACAGTCTGGCCTGGACTCTCCTTTTGTGTCAACGGTTGGGCCCATATAGTCAACTTTACCTTTCGGTGCAGCATTGCACTATTACCGTGCGTCTTCGTCTGGCATTCCCAAGTACGTACTCCACAAAATATGGTTTCTTGGTCGTAATACTACAGTGAGACTTGTCTCTTATCACGACAGTAAAGGATCAGGATGTTAGAGAAAATGACAAGAAATTCCTTGGTCCAAAAGAACACCTCATACAGTTTCTGTGCTATTACGCGATGCCTAACATCGGCTCCGTACCTCTATTGAAAACTTCCATCTTTCACAAGCGCCCTCCTATAAATATGTAAGCATTATCAGTAGTTGCTCACAGACGATTCCATCCCACGCACTATAAGGTTCGCTAGGATTGAAGCAACCTCTGTTGCAAACTGCAAGCCCAAGACATGGCGCGGGTCATCAAGATTACTGCTGCAATCTTTCTGGTCCTCCTGGTTGCAATTGCAAAGGGTAAGAACAAACATTCAGAGTTCTGATCACATTACCCCAAAAAGATGGACATCCTAAAAAATTTATTGCTCAGCAAGAGCAAGTACAAATTTCATAGTCGCAAGTTGGCACTTTGGCAAAGTTGCAGTGATGTTTTCCTTTTGTTTTCTGACAGACTATTTTATTTCCTGAAACTTTACATCATTCTACTCTTGCTATTTGACAGTGGAATGCAAGGGTTGTACGCTGTCGAGCATCAGCGTCCAGCAGACCAACACTGGTAAGAGTGTGGGCGGGATCGACACGGTGTTTCAGGTGATGGTGACCAACCGGTGCCGGTGCGCCGTGAAGAACGTCTACCTCCGGTCTAATGGCTTCTCGAGCTCCACCCCTGTCGACCCAAAGGTCTTCCGGCGGGCCGGGTCTGGTTACCTCCTCGGCGACGGTGGGCAGATCCCGAGCTCCAAGTCTGTGACTTTCCAGTATGCTTGGGACCATTACTTCAAGATGGCGCCAGCAAGTGTGCAGGCCCAGTGCTAGGCTTTATGTGGCTTCTAAACTAATTAAGTGTGCACCAAAGAGCCGCAGAACAACACGATTTGGAAGACCTGGGCGCCACCGAAATGCAAATTTTTTGCATGGCTGATCTTGCAAAACAGAGTTTGGTCATCAGTAATTTATTATAATTGCAAATTATATAAAAGTAATTCTTGTATATTAATAAGGCAAATTCACAAATGTATATTACATTAATTACACAAGTTTAGTGTCCTTCACACCCTCACTTGGTAAGGCGATACTTCTCCAAGTGCCAGTTACGAAGAGAATCGTATAGGTCTTCACTAAAATATTCTTGTAGCTTATGGATGTACTTTCCCTTCTGGTGAACCACCTCACGCATTATGAAGTGACATGTTTCGCCAACTATCTTCAGTAGATCTACCTCTCCAAGTGGTTTCCCGGCAACGAAGTCACTAACCATCTGTAATGTATGAAAGCATGCAAGATTTAAGCAAGTGATAGTTAGACGCAAAATGAAAGTACTAAAATATGATAAAGACAAGTACACGCTCAATATTCGGTGTGTAGTGCTTGCAGCTCCTAATATAGTCGCACACATAATAGCCGCAAAACAAAGATCCGGCTGGTTGCTTATGGCATGGGAAGTGTGTGCGTGGAATCCAGTCCTTTGCTCCCTTAGGCGCCGGCCCTTTATAATGGTTAATGTACAACTTAGTATGTAATTACCGACTTGAATATTTTCAAAGATGTGTGGGAAATCTTAAAGTGGGTTACTGATGAGGACATGACATACATCAAGAGTGTTAAACACACATTGAAGGCATGGAGGACCAAAGAGGTTGATTGGGGACCAAGTCAAAGTATTCCCACGTTTTACATCAGGCTATCACGTCACTTTTGGTCTAAGGAAATAAAGAGATTCAATCCAACACGTTTTGGAAACGCTGGATTCGGACTGCAGGAAAGTCCTGACTTTCAACGGCCGCCACGACTTCATCCGGACTCCGTTTGGGGCGTTCAAGTACTCGATGGAAAGCTTATGAAGTCTACTTTCATATGGATCTGGACTCATGTCCATATCTGTCCAGAGGCGGCTGCAATCGTCAAATCATTGACCGAAGGTTTTTCTGTCCAGGTGCTGCGACACCTTATTTTGGCCCACGGGCCGTGTATCAAATTGGGTCCATTACGGACGTGTCCTAGGGTTGGAGCACGGCCCCAGCACCCCTATGGACGTCCTCCCCCTATCATATACCCCCTAGCCGCCGCCAAGAACACTTGAGTTTTGTTTTACATCTAGCTTTTAGCTACATTCACGGCCGCACAAATACGTGCTGTCCTCGTAATTCAGAACTCCACCTTGAGTGATAATAAGATTGCTCGCCTCTTGTTCTTGTTCGTTCTTCGATTGCGCACAGGAATTGATCTTCGTGATCAGGCTGATCTTGCTTCAACAAGGTCGGTAGCCACAGGGAGTTGGTTCAGCGATTGCATTGGCGCTTCGGGTTCGCTCGTCGTAGTCGGATCGTGAGGGTCTACTTCCGTCCAAGTCGAAATTATCTCCACTCACCGAAAGATTGGGCACTTCAGCTCTATCAAGTGGTATCAAAAGTTCAGGTTGATCGGTGAGTTTTATCGAGTGTTGTTCCTTTACCTACAGTCCACAAAAACAAAAAAAATTCAGGTTAGATCATTGTCCCAACACCTTTCTTCGCCTTGCACTTTCTTTCAATAATTTGTGTTGTTGAATTTGTGTGCTTTGCGTTCAATTGTTGCTGGTCACTTTGTGCTTCCGCCGTTTTTCTATCACCGCCGCCGCCCCACCTCGCCGCCGCCGCTTTACCTCGCTGTCGCCACCTCACATCGCAGCCGCAGCCACTTTCCCTCTCATCGAGTCCCACCCAAACCCTACAACTCCACCCACACAAAACTGAAACCCTCCCTGCCTCGGCCGTGCCTCCCACACCGAGTCCTACTCGACCGTGTGTTCGAAGTTTGGAAAAATAAAGAAACAAAAAAAGGAAAGAAACAAAAAAGGAAATATAAAAAAAGGAAAAGAAAGAAAATGGAAAGAATAAAAAAAAGGGAAACAACAAAGTTGCCTAATCTTGCTCGGTTTATGTTTGGAAGCCTTGTGCAGTTTCGAACACCTTCACGAAAACGGCCATAACTTTTCGCTCGGATCTCCGTTTTCAGCGTTCTTTTTTTTTCTGAAAAGCTTACAAAATTCTCCTATATAGGTCACCTGGCAAAGCCAGGTGAATTCGGTTTCGAAGCCAAAAAACGCCGTTTACACAGCGTACCGGGCTCCGGGAGATTTCCCGTTTCTGCATACCGACTTCCTTGTTACCTTTGCTTGCTCCATTGCGCGCTGCACTTGTTTCCAGCAGCTTTGTTACGTGTTTAGCACTATAATTCAGCTTTGTATTATTGTTTGATTGTGCTAATCCTTGACTTGAGTGCAGCCTACCCAGAACTACACATATTCCTATGACGAGCAACTTTTGTTTCTCCAAGCAATCGCTGCTCCAATCTTTCGCAGGTACTACTTGTTGCTTGCAGTTCGCTCCTATTGCTTAGTAAGAACGGATAAGAACTTGATTGCAGTATCTTTGTGAGCATTCCATCCACACCTTTATTGCCGTAGGTTTTGTTTTTGTGTTTGCGCTAATCATGTCAGGAGACGTCAACGGCATCGTGGCACGTTTCGATGCGTGGTCCACGTCGGTCACGGCGTTGCACACGGACTATAACAGTGACATGGAGCTAGACGATGGAGATCGCCACGGTTGTGCCCGCCGTGTGGTATGTCATCCACACATTGACTCATTTGCTACGATTCAATTTAAAATTCCATCTTATAATGGCAAATATGATCCTGCTGCGTATCTTGATTGGGAGTTAGAGGTAGAACAAAAATTTTCATGCCGTGATATTCCTGCTAGTGCACAAGTTAACGCTGCTATTAGTGAATTTACTCGTTTTTCTTTAATGTGGTGGCGTGAATATAAGCTAAAACATTCAACGGATATTCCAACCACTTGGGCTCAATTAAAAGTTGCTATGCGTCATCGCTTTGTACCTTCATATTATGCCCGAGATTTGCTTAAACAAATGCAGCGGTTTCAGCAAGGGTAACAATCTGTTGAGGAATATTACCAGGACTTACAAAAGGGTATGATCCGTTGTGGTTTATTTGAGACGGATGCCACTGCTATGGCACGTTTTTGCGGTGGCTTGAACCGCGACATTCAGGACATACTTGATTCTAATTCTTATGCTGATATGACCACATTGTTTGAATATGCTTGCAAAGCTGAACGTGAAGTGCAGGGACGCCGCTCGACGACATATACTAACTCTTTTGCAGGACGAAGCCCGGCATCCAGCACAGATCCTGCTCTCCCTACGCCATCCACGTCTAGCACTACACCGCGCGAGAGGACGGCCACAACAGCGCCGTCGACCACAGGTGCTCCACTCACGGAAGGTGAGACCACTTCTACTGTGCTGAATTTTTCCACACCTCATGCTATCATAGAGCAATTATTAGTGGAACCATCTCTTGACGAACCTTTGTCACATGATGATGTGCTTATTGTTCCTTGTGATAAAGATGATTTATGTGACAATGCTTCTGTTGTACATGTTTTAAAATCACACCCTTGTGCTGAAATTAAACATGATAACATAGAGCAACTATCGGTAGAACCCTTACTAATTTTGCCTTTGTCACAAGATCATTTGCTTGATGTACCTTGTGATGAAGAAGAGTTGTGTGATAGTGATTCTTTTATTCCTCTGCCACAATTACTTAATCATGATGATACACATGCTTTGGAGCCATATAATTATGCTGAAAATCAAATGTTTGTTCCAATTACTTGTGCAAATGATGAACAAAAATTGCTATCTTCTTTAAATACTTTAGGTTATATTGACTCTGCTGTTCTATGTAATCTAAATTGTTCGGAGGAGAGATTTCTTGCATATGTCAAATTGCCATGCTTATCTAGGAACACATATCACTTCATTGGCAAATATAATCAGAATGGAGAATATATGGTGCATCGAGTTTATATTTGTTCAAATCTGGTTGGACAACAATGTGATAAGTTAGAGAGCTGCACTAAGAATAATCATGTCACATCCAATTTCTCTAGCTTTGTTTTAAAGAAACATGTTCAATCCAAAGAAGGGGAGCCTTGCTGGTTGCTACCTATGCCTGCTTGTTGGTAGGATCATGTTGACAACCATATTGTGTCGTCCGATCCAGAAGTCTACATTCCTGCTGAAATGTCTATGCGAGATGACACATTTGACAATTCGAAGCATTGTGACCCTCCTCCTCCCATTACATTTGGTTTCTTTTGTTTTTGCAACCCCGTTCTCCTTTGCATTGTGCAGGATCGGTTTCAAGTACAATTGACGTCGAGGACGGCTTTTCGTCAAGAAGGGGAGGATGATGAGGACATGACATACATGAAGAGTGTTAAACACACATGGAAGGCATGGAGGACCAAAGAGGTTGATTGGAGACCAAGTCAAAGTATTCCCACGTTTTACATCAGGCTATCACGTCACTTTTGGTCTAAGGAAATAAAGAGATTGAATCCAACACGTTTTGGAAACGCTGGATTCGGACTGCAGGAAAGTCCTGACTCTCAACGGCCGCCACGACTTCATCCGGACTCCGTTTGGGGCGTTCAAGTACTTGATGGAAAGCTAATGAAGTCTAATTTCATATGGATCCAGACTCATGTCCATATCTATCCTGAGGCGGCTGCAATCGTCAAATCATTGACCAAAGGTTTTTCTGTCCAGGTGCTGCGACACCTTATTTTGGCCCACGGGCCGTGTATCAAGTTGGGTCCATTACGGACGTGTCCTAGGGTTGCAGCACGACCCCAGCACCCCTGTGGACATCCTCCCCCTATCATATACCCCCTAGCCGCCGCCAAGAACACTTGAGTTTTGTTTTACATCTAGCTTTTAGCTATATTCACGGCCGCACAAATACGTGCTGTCCTCGTGATTCAGAACTCTACCTTCGAGTGATAATAAGATTGCTCGCCTCTTGTTCTTGTTCGTTCTTCCATTGCGCACAGGAATTGATCTTCATGATCAGGCTGATCTTGATTCAACAAGGTCGGTAACCACAGGGAGTTGGTTCAGCGATTGCATTGGCGCTTCGGGTTCGCTCGTCGTAGTCGGATCGTGAGGGTCTACTTCCGTCCAAGTCGAAATTATCTCCACTCACCGAAAGATCGCACTTCAGCTCTATCAGTTACCTCTTTGGGATGATGGTGAAATCATTGTATTGTGACGGCGGGTAATCCAATGGGTCAAAGACCACATATTTGGCTTCCCTCGGCAAAAGCATAAAAGCAACCAAGTGTCTCCTGTCACAGTGTTATTTAGCTGGGATAAGTACCAAGCTAATCGATATATGTAGGATTGGAGAATTGTTAGAATTTAGACAACGTACCCGAAAAGGTAGGGAGCCCATATGCATTCCGCGTCTCGATGACGATCCATCATAGTTGCTATGTAGATTGACACCTTTCTTCTAAGATCAATGTAAAACTCCCTTCATTTCTTTTGTTTATCCTTGGCCGTCTTACAATCCTTTAGTTCCTTGCGGCATCCGGCCACTTGAAGGGGAATGCCCACCTAGCCTTGCAAATAATAAAAGGGTCAAGATACCCAATCTTGGTCTTCGAAGCCACTGCGAGGCGACCTTGCATCCTGCACAACACACCGAAAAAAAATGAGGCCAGTACCATAGGCATATATACATGGTGTATGGACATGGAGCACTTACATACACCACAATCTCATGGAGCCTAGATCCATCATTTGTAGGCGGTACATTGCATGGATGTCATCGAAATCGATGATTATATCAGTACCTTGGTTTTCCCATTTATTGCAACCAAACACCTCCACATCGACCCGTGCCCATATAGTTTTGAGCCCTAGGGTGCATGCCCTACGGTACCAACTATGGAACTTCTGCATTTCACCTAGACATTCATGAAGAGCCCATCCGGGTAGCAAGTCTTTGCCATACTCGAATTTCTTCGGGCAATCTGGCAAATCTCCTATCACATCGACCCCAACTATACGAACGAATGTCGTGTCCGAACGAGGCTTGGAAAACCCCGGTCCAGTTGGCACCGCTGCTTCCTTTCTCTTTATTTTTTTTGGAGTCATCTTCTTTTTTGTGCCGTTGTTGGCGATCATCCACCCGTTCACAACGTCAGGCTCTGTATTCTTGTATGCCATGATCACCCGTGGCAGCGACCCCATAAACTGGTCGGGTCGTGGTGGCGAGTTTTGGACCTCCACTGGCTCATATTGATGCACGGGTGATAGGGGTTGCTCCTCCTGCTGTACTAGTGGTGATGGGTTGGCCTCCTGTTGTACCACTGGACATGACGGGCTGCAGATAGTGGTGGCCACAATTTCTTGTTGTGATGATGGGTTGGCCTCCTATTGTACCTCTAGAAATGACGGGCTGCAGATAGTGGTGGTCACAAGTTGTTGTTGTGGTGATGGCAGGCGTGATAACGAAACCACTGGGACATTATCTGGGGACGATTGATGTAATGGCGGCACTTCCTCTGGTGTGTTCTTACCATGAACTTGTGCCGGTGTCACCATCCTCTGGGAGCAAAGTGTGAGTGAGGGAGGATCTTCAGGTGGTGGAGCTTCCAGTATGATATCTCGTTTATGCCACGGTGCATTCTTTCCAACGGCTTGTCCCAAGGTTTCAATGCCATCATGAAGGGCTAAGTCCAAGAAGTGATCGTCATGTCTTGGATCCGTAATTGTGACCACTTTTACCCATGCATATAATGGCGGCGTAGGTTGTCCCTCCAAGCCGGGATTATTGCTCACCACCAATGCCACACCTTTGGCAGCCTCCTTTGACCTTCCACTTCTGCCTATCGGAATGTGCAACGAGCAAGGAGTGTCAACAGTTATAGCATCTATCGGATATGGTTCTGCTGACGTAGAGGCAACACTACTCGGATGAAGCTGTGAGGCAGTGGCCCCATCTCGCGGCGTCAACATTAAGTTATTATTTAATGATGTTTGGCTGACCATTTGTCGTTGCTGCTGCTCCGCAAATGCCGCCGCGAAATAGTCATTAAACCTTGATTCCAGTGCTTTCTCCGCTGCTTCTTTAATTTCATCCTTGTATCGATCGTGACGCCTGTACCTCTGCCTATCATTACTGAAACCGTCCTTGAAGCTCAAGTGTTTTGACATGCCTCTGATCCAGCCTCCATGCTCTTTCGTGCCAAGGGCTTCGCTAAGCATATCCTTGTCCCTATTCGGCACAAATTCACCTTTGCGTTGTGCTTCGGCAAGTGGTAGAATCTTCGCTCCGACTACTTCGGTTTGAGGTTGTGGGAAGACCACTTTGTCACCTTCCTTCTCTCCATCCCTCCCTGCACACCACTGGAAGGCGCGCTCGTCCACGCCTTCCCAAGGGTTCGGTAGCCCAGCTGACCACCCGGCCCAAGGCGAACAGGATGCTGATTTCTTCGCGCAAGTTCTCTCTGCTTCTGACTTAAGGCTAACGCTTCCCGAGAGGTCTTTTGCCGTATGAACTCGGCCCACTGTGCATCGGTTATACTGTAACCCTTAGGCTTTGGCTTGCCCATCTGTACTAACTTGTTCAGGTCACACTTCCAGCGGCGAAAACATTCACCCAAATTTGATAAGGTGCGGGCCCGTACTTTATCCATGTTGGTTCAACGAGGAAACTTGAATGATTTAGAAATGATCGACCACATTTCGACTTTCTTCCCTTCAGGAACCTGTGTCCAGTCTGGGATCGTTGGGTCCACATGCACCTTTGTTCTGATTAATGCTCCCAGGGCATTCCGGAACTTTGCACGAACAAAGGGAGGGTTCGTAACCAGTCCCGATGGGCCTACTTCTTCAACCATCCAGGTTCCTGCGGGGTATTGGTTTCTACCTCATTGGCCCCTTCTTTTCTTAGACTCACTGTTTGTGGTGGTGCATTCAGCCTCTGGCGCAGATGACTCGACCTCAAAGTCTTCTACTGGCGAGGGGCTTACTCCACGTCGGCGGAGTCTCCTTTTTCTTACCGGAGAACGACGCACCTAGCACGATCATAAGAGTATCGTAAGTACATATCATTTTGTCTATCCAATGAAAATGTACATGAAAGCAGAGTAGGAATCGTCGTTACCTCACTAACCGGATCGAATTCCGGGTCAAGGTCAGTCTTCGTACGGCCTTCACGCGGTTCAGTGCGGGTGTTACCGTGGCATGCTCAGAGGCAGAGGAGACACAACTTGAGGGTGCGGGTGGTCCCTTGCCACACTCACAGATTGACCAGGCCGACTCCACTCTCGTATCTATTAACGAGCAGATTCAAGTACAAATGGATCGTGATGGTACAGGTGGTTTTGTGGTTGGCTCAGAGGCTTCTCCTCTTGTCACATCTTCTGAGGATGGCACTGCAGTCTCTACTCCTACTACCCTAACACCAGAGCCCCCCGTGATTGCACAGCGATCTTCGTTCGCTTCTGGCTCCTCCACCGACGGCGCCTCTAACCGTGCCGATGCGCCTTGGGACTTCCTGATTAGGGGTTTTCTGTTGGGTAAGGGGAAAGGGGGAGATAAATAGGGAGCAGAGATGGGTGATGCTTGGGTGAGAGTGTTTTATCTTTTGTAGTTTCTCATACATGGACATGTCATTTGGATTTTTGTATGCCCTCGTGATGGTCATTTGTACCTAAGTGCACTCTCGTTTTATTTCAGTTAATGCATTCTTGTAGTTATCTCTCGTTGTATATATTTTTGAGTATGTAATATTGTTTTGCGCATTTATTTTGTGTACCTAAGCTCACAAGGCACCAAACATACATTACAAGCCAAAGAAACGACCAAGGACTCAAAGAAGTGTGAAAGAGATTAGTTTGAAACGAAACCGTGAATATATCCGGTACGCCGTATTTTAATCGAACAAGAAAAACATATGTTCAGGCGATTTCACAAAACAGCATTACACATTCGTCCGCTCAAAGCACTTTAACCCGAGCGAATGAAAGGGTGCTTGTGCGCGAAGTTGGTGAAGGATGACCACCAGATGATAGGACGTTCGAGCGGTCCCGTCGATAGTGGCGTCACCGGATGAATATGTGCAGCCCACATGTCCACAACAAGTGCCGAGATGAATGAAATTTTATCCGGTGCTATGTTGTCTGGGATCCCCGTATAAACATGTGGGCTGTGTAGCGCTGCGTCCTTCACGCATAGATCACACAGGATGAACATGTCTTCATCCGATCATCTCTTTTTCTTGCGCACCGGATGAAGCTGTGGTAGATTGTTCCTGCGCGCGTCACACCAGATGTAGCGCAATTCATCCGCAGAAGTCTGTTGTACCAGGACAGTTTAAAATGGTGCCAAAGTAAAGTCACACACCACAACTATTGTTATCACCGAATGAATAACAATTCATTCGGTGCTATGTTCTCTGTTTTCACCGTATAAACATGTGGGCTGTAGCCCTGCAGCCTTCCTCTTAGATCACATATGATGGACAGGGATTCATCCGCTCCTTGCTTTTGCTCCAGGACCGGATGATACTGTGGTCGATTGACTATGCGCGCAGATGAAGAGCTATTCATACGTAGCATTCCGTTTAAAAAGGTGCGAAAGGAACGTGACACACAACAACTGCCATTATCACCGAATGAACGACCATTCGTCTTGTGGACTTTACTCGGGCAGCGCCATATAAAGCTGTGCTTTTGTAAATATTGCACAAATCTGTGAGCGTATAAAATTTTTGTTTCAAATTTCAATTTTGAACATAAGTTAATATAGTAATGCGAAGAAGTTCCCGTTCATACATTCTGAGGCAATTGATTGTTTACAATACACATGCATACAAAAATCAATTTATTTCAGTAGTAGGTAATATTTTAATATCTAGCCATTGACAATTCTTGGTTCTCCATCATTGCGTGCCCAAGGCATTTCGCCCTTTTTTTATGCTTGCTTCTACATGTTGTATCTTATGTGGTAGATCTTGGAAGAGGTTCATTTCTTCGAACTGATTGTATTGTTCAACGTCCTCAACACCATCAACTCCAATAATATTTTGTTTTCTAGGGATCACAATGTGCTTCTGTTTTTTAGAAGGGTCGATTACATAAAAAACCTGTGCAACATGTGAAGCAAGTATCCAAGGGTCATCTTTGTAGCCAATATTCTAGAGGTCAACAATTGTTTGTCCAAAGTTGTCCACCTCAACACCTCTTGGGTGCTTGACCCATCTACACCGAAATACGGGGAACCGTATATTATCACCATAGTCTAGTTCCCATATATCATCTATGATGCCATAATATGTGATGGTTTGGCCACTATTTCCGTCTTGGGCTTGTGTTCGAACACCACTATTTTGAGACACACTTTTGTTGTCTTTTTTGGCAGTATAAAATATGTAGCCATTAATATCATAACCTTGCCATGATGTCACCTGAGCGGATGGTCCTGATGCCAATTTTTTATTGTTCTTTCTTCTATGGTTTCCTCATCTGGTATTTCCTGTTTCATCAACCATTGGACGAATTGACGCTTGTGCTCCTTCATGATTTAATCGGGTGAGCGGCCATGACTT
Source organism: Urochloa ruziziensis (assembly GCA_015476505.1). NCBI lineage: Eukaryota > Viridiplantae > Streptophyta > Magnoliopsida > Poales > Poaceae > Urochloa > Urochloa ruziziensis. Next base: position 31,154,100 of record CM027126.1, on the reverse strand, counting down.
TCTGCTCTGACAACATCCAGGTGTCTTTGGATGAATGGTTCCATTAGTGTGAGGCATTGCATGACACTGTAATGTGCTAGTTTTATATCATTCATGTCCTTGTCGATGAATGTTTTCCTCCTCGCTGTGCCGATACCACCCAATCTTCCCTGGTGAAGTGATTGTGGTAAACCAATTCCCAAGTTATCTTTCAGATAAGCCAGGCAACACTCGATGACTTCTTCTGTACTGTAACCCTCTATCATGCTTCCTTCAGGGTTTGCACGATTAAGTACATATCGGTTCAGGATTGACAAGAAACGCTCGTATGCCCACATTTCGTGTAAGTATAGTGGACCCAGTGTCCTTATCTGATCTACTATGTGAATCATGAGGTGTTTTGTGACGTCAAAAAAGTGTGGAGGAAAGCACATCTCAAGCTGCACCATGTGTCGGTGTTCTACCGTCGATCCTACCGAGGGTATCCCGAGGTAGTAGAGTTTCAGGTGGGTTTCGCCGAGATCAGGAACGCAAAGGCTAAGAGTCTCAGGATTTTAGACAGGTTCGGGCCGCTTAGAAGGCGTAATACCCTACGTCCTGTATGGTGGTTTGTATTGATGAGATCGTCTTCTCTGTTGAGAGACTTGGTTGTTCTTGGAGGGGGTCCCTGCCCAGCCTTATATATACGGCGGGCAGGGTTACAAGGTCGGTTTCGAGTAGAATCCTAACCAATTACTACTCGGAGAGTGCTTTACAAGCCAATCCGAGTAGTTTACAAGTCATATGACTAGTTTCCATAACGAGAAGAGTCCTTGCAGTACTCTACTCGTGTTCTTCACGCCTGGTACGACTCTGTCTGGAGATAATCCATGTGTCCTTGTGGGCCCATGGTCGTACCTCCAACAAGCCCCCAAGCGCTTCATCGTCGAGTATCGTCAACCGAGTGCTTGCCAAGCCAATCGAGTGCTTTTTCGAGTTCTTCGAGTGCTTGATCAGTCTTGGACAGGTCTTGGATGTCACGAGGCCATGAGGTGCTTAAGCCCCGTTTATTCTGATCAAATCAGTAGTCTTCAAACTATTATATGGTGTGCGATAAAAACCGCACTCCATATGGAGTAGCCCCCGTGCCTTAAGTTGAATCGAAGAATCAGGTTGAGGGTCCACAGAATCTTGAATCTTCATCTTGTTCTTGAAATGTGCAATTTTGGAAAAATTGCACTTGATATCAAGTAGCCCCCGAGCCTTGGGTTGAATCAAAGAATCAAGCCGAGGGTCTTAATTTAAGTCTTCATTTTTCAGAAAAAATAAAATCAGCAGTCGCTGTATATAGCCTATCAGCCCCCGAGCCTTGAAGCGATTCAGAATGATCAATTCAAGGGTCCAGCGAGCTTAGTGTTCATCGAATCATCTTGGAGATCATCATCCGAGTGGTAATTTGCGCCCAGCCCCCGAGCATAGGAGCCAGCGGAGATGCATCGAGTAGTATGTAGTCGAAATAGCCACCATCAATAGAGTAGCAAAACAGAGGAGGTCGTGGTTGACTTGTCACGCCACGATCTCCCCAGAAACAGCAGTCAGGTGCCAATGTAGTCGTGGCCCCATTATTAGTACTTGGCGACTCAAATATGCTGGAGAAAGACAACTAGGTAAGCCTGAGTTGTAATTTTAACGTCAGCCCCCGAGCCTGGAAGCTGGCGAAAATGCGATAGCACGCTGTGCGGCCTAGAGAGTTGTCATCCAAACAAAGTAGTCAGCACTTGGCCAATCTTGTTAAAACAAGATATAGAATTTAATAAAAATAATTGAAACAAGTAACTTAGCTTGTTTGTTGTCGTTTATCGATGAAGCAGACTAGTCAGAGTTGATTCCGACTAGTTTGAGTTCATCACGAGCATATTGGCGATGCGGCTGTACCGCGGCACAAGCTGAAGTTGAGCTTTGGCTTGATAACTTGCAACGGGTTGAGGCGACCACCACATTGGTGAATTCCATTGATCATGATGCGCCCGAAGAGTCATCCAAACCACTCTTGCAGTGTATTCAGGAAGCCCCCGGCAAGTTTACTGCCTGTTTGAAGAAAACATGCTGCTATGTGGCAAATCACGTGCTGGCGGTCGTCCAGTCCTTCTTCCCAGAAGCGGAGATAGATGATGTTCCGACTGGTAGAGCAGAGGACTGTGAAAAGACCCAATTTGATGAACACCTGAAGCACTTAGAGCCCATAGTAGCAGAAGTTGTAGAGAACTTTGAAGCTCTTCTATCTTTGTAATCCTGTAAGAAACAAGATGTATTGCAACACATGTATGATATGTATATATACGCAGTATGAATTGCAACTGCTTTGTGTTGACACGATTGTGCCATGAGATTGATACTCATTTTGCGAGTTATACTTCAAAGCACTTTATGACTGGTACTTGAAGATTTTTTAAAAATCACTACTCATACTGTAGAGTAGAATCTAGAGTACCTTCAAATAAGTACTCAGAGATTTGAAATTACTACTCGCCTTGTGGAGTAGACTCTGTAGTACTTTCAAATAAGTACTCAAAGATTTGAAATTACTACTCGTCTTGTGGAGTAGACTCTGGAGTAATTTCAAATAAGTACTCAGAGATTTGAAATTACTACTCACCTTGTGGAGTAGACTCTGTAGTACTTTCAAATAAGTACTCAAAGATTTGAAATACCACTTGTGGGTAGTTGCTTTATAAGGCTAGCGAGCCACTACAGGTGTTCAGCCTGGTCTTAGTTAAAACTAAGTACTCAGGGATCCTGAAAAGTAGTCATGTGAGCTACTCTTCGGATTTTGACCGATGTATACTTTGTTGAATCAACAAGGATCAAAGGGAACTCCGGAAGTATTTTAAGCTAGAGTAGTCTTATAAACGAAGTATCGCCACATCTTCAGGGACGGCCGCCTTGTGTGGTCCGTGTTCCTTGCTGGGGACCTCGTACTCTAACTGCTTCAGCTTCTGAGCCACTGCGAAGATTTGGGCCATAGCGTTGGGTACCTGAGTGGTAGCCGCAAACTCCACAGCCTCTCTGTCGCAGTTGTATGATCGTCGCAAGTCGCCGCGGATAGAGATGACGCCTCTGGGTCCTGGCATCTTGAGGACGAGGTAGACATAGTGTGGGATGGCCATGAACTTGGCCAAAGTAGGACGTCCAAGGATCTCTTGATATGAAGTCTCGAAGTCCGCCACCTCGAACTTGATGTACTCCGTCCTGTAGTTCTCCTATGTGCCGAATGTGACTGGTAATGTGACTTGGCCGAGAGGGAGACTGCCATTTCCAGGGACAATGCCGTAGAACAGGGCATTCGGTGGGAGTCAACATTTTCTCGATGTCGAGTCCCATCCTCTTCAGGGTGCCAAAGAATAGCACGTTCAGCCCTGCCCCGCCGTCGATGAGCACCATGGTGAGTTGTGATCCTCCCACCGTGGGGTCCAGGATGAGTGGTAATTACCCTGGTTCGTCGTAGCTGTTCCACTCATCTGCCCTGGAGAAGGTAATTGGAACCTCCGAGTACTTTAGGTACCTTGGGACGGCTGGCTCAATTGCCATGATGTGCCGCAGAGCGATCTTATGCTTCCTCCGAGTGGGGAAAACCATAGTCGCCACCCATGATGACCATGAGTACGTTCTTGGGCTTCTGGAACTTGTTCGTCTGGTCCTCGTCGTCTTCTTCATCTTCGTCGTCGGCCCTTTCCTTGTTCTTGTCTTCAGGATCGAGTGGTTCCCTTGCCATCTTATTCTTGGCCTTGTTCTCTCGATCCTTCTCGGCGTATATGCATTGGAGATTATAACATTGGCCCATGGTGTGCTTATGCTTTGGGTGCATTGGGCACGGCCTGTCCATGATCTTCTCAACGTCGCTCTTGCCGGGGTAGTTCTTCTTCTGGCTTTGCATGCCAGTATCCAGAGTCGCGACTGTGTTGTCTGGCTTGCGCTTGTTGTGCTGGGAGCCCTACTGGCCTTTGTTGTCTTGCCTCTCCCTACCCTGGGGAGGGCCATATTTCTCGAGGTCGCGGTCTTCTTGCTCAGACCACGTCTCGACTTGGTCACACAGGGCGTCCAGAGTCCTTAGACGATGCAGGCCAAATTGCCTGTCAAAAAACCTGTTGGTGATGCCGTTCTGGAACAAGTCGATGCAGTCGCGGTCAGAGACGTCCACCACCAGAGTCTTGATTTCCATGAAGCGACGCATATAGTCGCGCGCGCTTTCTCCTTTGTGTTGTTTGCACATGGCGAGGTCGTGTCGAGTCTTGGGGCGACTGTATGTGCCTTGAAAGTTCGACACGAAAATCTTCTTCAGGCGTTCCCAGGAGTCAATGGAGCGTCGTGGCAAGTTTTCAAACCATGTGAGTGGAGCGGGCTCGAGTGCCATTGGTAAGTATCTGCACTTGATGGCGCTATTGCCACCCGCGCACTCAATAGCTGTAGAGTAGATACGCAACCACGACTCAGGGGAGGTCTTGCCGTCGTACTTCTCGAAGCCGACTGGTTTGAATGGTTGCAGGTAAACCGCCATCCGGATGTCCCTGGAGAACATTGGGTACTCGTCGTCTTCTTCTCTGTACCCCCGGGCTTCATCACGCCTCTTGGATTCAAGGATGGAGCGTGCGTCGCGGTTGACGTTGATGGTTTGCCGGAGGTCGACACTGTGTGCTGGCCTGTGGGATGACGTGGCAGTGTCGTTGTGATGAGTACGTCCGCCTCGTTGATGATCATCCTCTGGTCGGTGTGGGGGTGCGCCTTCTGCGCGGTTGGCCTCTCCCGGTCGGCTTGGATTTGGTGGTCGATGCCTGTCGCGGGGAGGTTGGCGTCCGCTGCTTTCGACTTCTTCGCTTGGAGCTGCTCGGCCGCTGCGCGATGGTGTGGCAGCGATGGCCTTGTCGAGAGTGCAGACCATGTCGTTGATCCGTTCGAGTGCAGCTGCCGTTTCTGGGGTTCTTGGCAGGCTGCGGATGTGATAGGCAATCTCCATGGCGTTAGCCATAGGAGAGTCGTAGCGTGCCACTCGCGCGAACTCTTGAGCGAGGTTGCGCCCAGCCATGACGCGATTGCGAGCGTTTAAGCGGCGATGAGCCCTCCTGTTGTTCCGGATTTCTCTGTCCGTGGCCGCTTGAGCAGATTCGCCAGCGGGTGCGTCTTCATTTGCAGAAATATCTCCTTCTAGCTCAAAAGTATAGCGCGGGTCGTTGTCGACGTCGCCAGCTGCTGCTGCGCCAGCCATGAAGATTTGTCGATTGGGTTCGACAGAGTCGCTGGAGCTTGGGGTGACGAGCTTTGTAGAGCTTTCCTCTTCTGGCAGCAGCGGTGTGCCGTATTGGAACGGCAAGTCGTCCGAAACTTCAGACCCAAAGAGTACAAAGATCTGGTGGGACTCGTAGACGTCCCGTGGGATCCTGTCTCTTTGGTAGACTGATCTTCCTTCAGGCGTAGCGTAGATCACGAGGTCGTGTTCGCCATCGTCTTGTAGTGTCTCCTCGTCTGAGTCCGAGTGGCATTCGGGGACCGCTTGACTCAGAGAGTTGGCGCGTCCTGCCATGACTCAGACTGGGACGTCCTGCTTCGAGTCCAAGACGGACTCGAACTGGCTTCGTAACGCCTCACAATATGCGTGGGTCGAATTACGGAGTCCAAACGGGAATTGGGGTGGGAGGGTTGTTTGCTTCTCCGTAGTCGTGATCGACTCGGACTCAAAGAGTACAAAGATCTGGCGGGACTCGTAGACGTCCTGTGGGATCCTGTCTCTTTGGTAAACTGATCTTCCTTCAGGCGTGGCGTAGATCATGAGGTCGTGTTCGCCATCGTCTTGTAGTGTCTCCTCGTCCGAGTCCGAGTGGCATTCGGGGACCACTTGACTCAGAGAGTTGGCACGTCCTGCCATGACTCGGACTGGGACGTCCCACTTCGAGTCCATGACGGACTCAAACTGGCTTCGTAACGCCTCACAATATGCGTGGGTCGAATTACGGAGTCCAAACGGGAATTGGGGTGGGAGGGTTGTTTGCTTCTCCGTAGTCGTGATCGACTCGGACTCTTGCTCGCGGATGAGGTCCGCGAGCGTGATCTCGCCGAGTTGTTCGGCCAAATCTTCCACGATGGGCGCTTGCTCCTGCTTCAACTCCGTGGGTGTCTCGATGAAGCTGTAGAAGCCACCCGAGCCGTCGACGACGTACATCCACGAGCCAAAGTGGAACTTTGTGCCCTCCTGAGGCGCTTCAGCTTGAATGTAGGTCACCATTGCGTTCTCCACGGGATCTCCGAGGAAAACCCCTACCTGGCGCGCCAGATGTCGGTGTTCTACCGTCGATCCTACCGAGGGGTATCCCGAGGTAGTAGAGTTTCAGGTGGGTTTCGCCGAGATCAGGAACGCAAAGGCTAAGAGACTCAGGATTTTAGACAGGTTCGGGACGCTTAGAAGGCGTAATACCCTACGTCCTGTATGGTGGTTTGTATTGATGAGATCGTCTTCTCTGTTGATAGACTTGGTTGTTCTTGGAGGGGGTCCCTGCCCAGCCTTATATACACGGCGGGCAGGGTTACAAGGTCGGTTTGGAGTAGAATCCTAACCAATTACTACTCGGAGAGTGCTTTACAAGCCAATCCGAGTAGTTTACAAGTCATACGACTAGTTTCCATATGAGAAGAGTCCTTGCAGTACTCTACTCGTGTTCTTCACGCCTGGTACGACTCTATCTGGAGATAATCCATGTGTCCTTGTGGGCCCATGGTCGTACCTCCAACACCATGGTCTCCCTCATAAAATCCTGCAGTTTGTCCAATTCATCTTTGGCAATCACCTTCTGAGAAACTCTGTCGAAGAAGTAACACAACCGAGTGATCACCAACTTTACGTATTGTGGCTTGATTGCCCTGATTGCAATTGCAAGGAACACAGTTAGCATAACATGGCAATCGTGACAATTGTATCCAGTAAACGATAGTTCTTTGACCGACACTAGTTTCTTGATGTTAGATGAGTAACGACTCGGCACTCTGATACCCCGTAAAGACTCACATACTCCCCTCTTCTCGGACAATTTTAAGTTGTAGCTAGCCGGGGGAAGTTCATATCTTCCATTCCCCACATCTATAGGGTGAAGAACATCTCTAATGTTCATAGCTACCAAGTCTTGGCGCGCCTTCAAGTTATCCCTTGTATCCAGTAAGAGTCCAATAATGTTTCCGAACACGTTCTTCTTCATGTGCATACCATCTATGGCATGGCGGACCTCTAGGTCCTCCCACTATGGTAAGTACTTGAAGAAAATTGACTGCTTCTTAAACGGCACGCCAACCATGGGAGCCTTATCTCTATTTTTCATCTTTCCATCTTTTGTCATCTTCCCATATTCAACCTCGATGTCCTTGACCATCTGAAAGACCGTGTGTCCGTCTGGTTTTGCAGTAGCAGAACCTATCACAGCATCGCCTCCAAAAAATTGATGGAACTTCTTACCTCGGTACTTGTGTCCTTCCTCTAAGAAGCGTCGGTACCTAAGGTAAACTCCCTTTCTAGTCCCATCAATGTATTGCCAAGCGGTTTCGTCGTCCAAGCATATTGTGCATGCCGTCTTTCCTTTGACCCTTTGCACACTCGTACACAGTTTCCTGAGCTGCCTTTTTCAACGCCTCAACATTTTGTGTGCCTTTCGCACTGCCAACTAATAGTTCCGCTTTGGTATGATGCAACAAGTGACCCAAGAAATCGCTGTCCTCTAATTCATCACAACTACTGCCATCACTAGCTTCATCCCCAACAATGTCTTCTACACCATCATCCCCACCAATGTCCTCACCTCCACTGACTCCATCACCACCACTTCTAAAGTCAAGACCATCATCCATTTCGTCATCCTCTAAACCATAATCTTCATCATAACCCTGGAAATAGTTGTTCATGGCTTCAGCGTCTAGGCTAATGTCTTGTAACAGGTCCACAACGTCAGTATCCTTCTCACCATGGTATGTCCATAATGTGTAATCCTTCACGAAACCATTCACCATCACATGTGATCAGATTGTAACCAAGTCATTTAAAACACGATGGTTCTGACAGATTTTGCACGGGCAACGTATATGGTTTGTCCTCTCATCCCTTGCATTATTCTCTGCGACTCTAAGAAACTTGTCAAGCTCTACACGAAAAGAAGTATCGTGCCTCGATATATTGTACATCCATGACCGATCCATCTTCTAACCTTAAAAAAATAATTAAACATGTAGATCCATCAAAAATAAAAATTAGACACATCCATGACAAAAAATATTAGACATTAGATGATGTTAAAGTTGAAAATGCAAGAAACAAATGCACGCTTGTTGTTAAAAATACAAATATCTCCTCCATGGCTTTAGCAATTTCCTCATACATGAATGAGGCTTCAAAGTCAAAATTGAAGCAAATAAATGGAAGAATCATCTTCTCCTACTTTACTAACCTTGTTACATACTCAAGGTTGAGCCAAATTGGGGTCCAACTTGGCCATGTACTACCATGAAGATCTAGATCTAGGTAGAGGTAACACAAACCCTAATTGAGTCTAATCAATGCAATAAGCTCAAAAATAGTCATAGGATAAGTATCAACTCACCTCCTAATGAGGGGATTGTTCCCCACCTATTTTTGAAAATTTGGGCAGCACCTTCCTCTCTTTTTAGGGTTTTGAGTGCACCTGGTCGGGTTGGGGAAGAAAGGCTCGGTTTTGCACAGTAGAGGAGTTTTAGGGGCGGGTCATAGGGCGACCCGCCCCTGCTATTGTATTTTCAGGGGCAGGGCATGGGGTGACCCGCCCCTGGAAAGTCTACCATCTTTAGGGGCGGGTGATCCCACGGTCCGCCCCTGCTAATGTCATTTTCAGGGGCGGACGATGCGGTCACCCGCCCTTGAAAATGATAGCCGTTTCCAGGGGCGGTTGACCCCATGCCCCGCCCCTGGAAACCGTTCTCTAGGGGCAGCCCTTAGCTACAGTACCACACGCCCTTTTGTAGGGGCGCGTCGCCTTTTAGTCCGCCCCTAAAAAACACCTGGCTCCTACAAATGTTTTCTGTAGTAGTGAAATGAACCGTACGACCGTACCTGTCGGCTAGGTAGAGCAGGACCTCATCGTCGGCGCGGCCCCAGAAAGCCTCGCACTGGCCGGCGCTGCGGTCTATGGCGGCAAGCGCCATCGCCAATTCCATCCTGACGAGTCGCTGCAGTCCTCTGCCGGCGTTTCCTCCTGGCAGATAGGAGATTCCCCCTCATCATCATCATCCACCGTGCCATCCTCCACCTCATCATCCACCATGCCATCCGCCTCATCGTCGTCATCGAGCATGCTCTCGCCATCGAAGTCGTCGTCGCTATTGAGGTCTCCATCATCAGCAACCTCCTCCGACGTGTTGTCTTCTTCTTCTTCTGGCACGGTGAGATCGATTCGGAGCCATAGGGCGGGCTCCTCGCGCGCGAGGCGCCGCCACGGGACGCACGCGAGCCCGGCGCTGGAGTGGACCTCGCGATGCCCCAGCTCGGTGAAGAGAGACCACAGGACGTCACGTGGAAGCGCCGCCCAGCCACTCGCCACCGGCGGCAGCGGCGCTGTGGAGGAGGAGGCCATCGGGCAAGGTAGGGTTTTCTTCCTTTGATGCAGATCGTGGGACTTTGGATAATTGAATGGAAGGCAGGTTGGCCATCCGTATACGCACCAATACCTACGTCGGAGTCTGATGGCTTGTTGGACGTCGCAGCTACAAATCCAAAGTCCATTAATCCTTCCCCAATACGTCACGTGCTTTTCTGCAGCTTTATTTCGAGTGACCCAATGCCTTATACGCGATGCTGCACTGTTTTTCTCTTTTCCGATTTTGAAACACCACATGGTTAATTTCAGTCGGCAACTGCTTGTGAACGTGTTTGAATCTTGAGAACTTCATGCCTCACATTATTGTCACGGACATTTCGTAGGCTAGGCACCGCACGCACACGTATTACGCGTAAATACGCGTGACTTGTGACTTTCTACTTTTACTATCTGCGCCGATGGCCTCTTGAGCTAAAAAATAGTTTTTACCATTTTTATTTATAAATTTATACTTTTACTATCCGCATTGGTGCGCCGGCTAGAATAACTTGTCAAATGTGTTGGTTAAATAAGTGGCGTGAAGAACCACTCGCTCGTATCGGCTTAATGGATGCGGTGAATAACAAATGAGGTTTTAGCATAATTTCGGATAATGGTCTCTTCAGTAGTATGCGAGACACTCATAAAAAATATATCATCGAGTTTACTAATCGCCTTGACAACATTCGCATGTTGCAATGCTTGCTTTTTTGGACTAGTTGAGAGGCACGTACCATATGTACATGTTTTTGGAGTAAAATATAATTTTACACTTATAGTAAAGCACATATATTGCAGATATATTTTCAGACCCTACTAAAACAATAATTTATATTTATAATAATATAGTAAATAACTGTTTTATATTCATAGAGCTAAAGACGTGGGACTCGTGTCATCCATGACGTATAACAATACATATGCCAACAATTCTATCTACAACACACAATAATTTTGTTTATTATTGATTTTTTATTGTATTAACGGAGAAAGTAATTGGCCACCAAAGCAAATAAATAAATAAATACTCAGAGGATCCATAAGTTGATTTTATACTCACTCCGTCCTGAAATACAAGGCATTCCAACATTTTTGGAGAGTCAAACTACCAAAATTTTATAGAAAATCATAAAAATTTATGATATCAAATAGACATATTGGGAAATATATTTAATGGAGAATCTAATGATACATATTAGACATCAAAAATATTATTGCTTTTGTTGTATAAATTTAGTCAAACCCGAAAAACTTTGACTCTCCGAAAATTTTGAAATATCTTGTATTTCAGGACCGAGGGAGTACATCTACTAAGCAATCAAATCCAATCAAAAGAAAGCATCATTAAATTTGTATTCGCATCATAGTAGGAAACATTGCTACATACATCCTATGCCACTCTACGGGTTCAACCATAAATTCGAAGAGGAATATATCCTCCACCCATCTTTTTTTTAACCAGATGTGCATACAAGAAGTACACTATCATCTTTGCATTTTACTATTATAGAAAAGCATATGCATTATATACATATTTTCTTGGAATATTTTTGTGGGAATATTTTCTTCACAAATACTTGTTTCTACTATTATTTTTAAAACACGTTATATCGTACATGTAAGATACTTATAATATATCGTTTGTCCCAAATAGTTCTTAGTTAGTACTCCCTCCGTCTCATAAAAAGTGCAATTCTAGCGTTTGAAAAAAATCCCACAAACAATGCAATCCTAGCAATTAGATCACAACTACATTCCTAATTTGGTGGTCAGATTTAATTTCCATGTCAAAACTATCCATTTTAGGTAAAAAACCGAGGACAGGGGAGTCTTTTTGCACCATCACTAATCTGTCTGAAAAAAACTAGAATTGCACTCTTCATGGGACGGAGGGAGTACATACTAGATTGTTTCATCAGACCCAAACTGTCGCTCCGTAACTATATACCGTCAGGCCTCTGTGGCGGCTGTCCACACTGGGGGCCTGAATGGAGAGGTGTGGCGACGGCGGCAGCGGCGCGAGCGAGCGAGAATAAGAGGGAAGGGGGAATAAACGGGAGGTGGGTGACAACGGCATCGGGCCGATGGGCTGGACTGGGCCACGACTGGAGTGAACCTGGGTTGGACCGAAGGAAGGGAGAAGTGCCGTAAGATTGTAAGATTCACCATTAATTATTTCGCTCTTTATAGTATACTAGTGGAAATGCACGCGTCACATGCACGTGTTTTGAAAAAAAAAATACTACCTCCATTACAAAAAATAGCACAGTGTCATATTTCAGTATCTTAAGTTTGACCAATTATAGATAAAAATAACAGATATTTATTATATGAAATAAATATCATTAGATTAATTACAAAAGGTATTTTCATAGTAAATTTATTGCAATACCGGATCCCAGCCCTTTGCCGTGTGCCTAATACACACGGCACGGCAAAGTGTGACACACAGCAAAGTTTTAATCCCGAAAAAACGCAAAATAAAATAGCAAAACATTTTATTTTAATGGAGGAAGGACCCCAACGGCAAGTCGCGCATTTTTCGCAGAAAAATCACGTGCTACGTGGCTGGCGGGATTCGAACCAGTGCTCTCCCCTTCACGCGATAGCCTCCTCTACCACTGCACCACTCGAGTCTTTGCATCCATATCTCATTTTGATTCCCCTCATATTAAACTTTTTCGAGTATAATTGTTTATTTGAGGCCCTAAACGACTTCAAATAAAAAAGTTGTGAACTACAAAGTTTCATGTCTTTTCAAGATCTACAACTTTCATTTTGGTCAAAAGTTCATCCGAGGCCGTTTATAGAATTTGAATTTTCAAATTTGAAAAATTCAAACTTAGTTTTCGTTGACAACTTCAAACAAAAAAGTGGTCAACTACAAAGTTTCATAACTTGTCGATCTAGACAACTTTCATTTTGGTCAAAAGTTCATCCGAGGTTGTTTACAAAATTTGAATTTCAAATTTGAGAAATACAAACTTAGTTTTTTATTGATAAGATGATTTCAAATAAAAAAGTTGTGAACTACAAAGTTTCATAACTTTTCGATCTAAACAACTTTCATCTTGGTCAAAAGTTCATACAACATACCGATAGTAAAATTGCTTACAAATCTTATACATCTCTCTTCTTGTTACAGGAAACTATATGCGAGGTGTATGATTTGTAAACATTTTTAGTACCACTTTGTTATATAAACAAATGATCAAAGTAAAAGTTGTGTTACAACTTTTGACACACGGCAAAGACCCTCTTTTCCGTGTGCTTTTCTTTACCGAGTGTTTTTTTTGCGCTTTGCCGAGTGTTTTTCTTTGCCGTGTGTTTTTAAAAAAAAACACTCAGCAAAAAATCTTTGCCGTGTGCTTGACACATGGCAAAGACCGGATTTCCGGTAGTGTTGAGAGCCGTAAATGTGAAAAAAATTCTCTAGAAACTTGGTCAAATGTGAACAACTTTAAGTGACACGCAGCCTATAGTTGTATCCTTTTTGGGACGGAGGAATTAGTAAACAAGTATTTATATTCATAGATATCTATTAAATAGAAGAAAGAAATATAATAAGATAACTTAGCCTGAAATTATACCCGTTCAAAGAATTTTAAAAAAAGTAAAAGTATATAAATAGCAACGAGAATCATAATTAAGAGTCGACGCATGTTCTCATATCACTTAATTATTACTATAACATTGTAAGTTCTGAGGACCCGGTGTGTCCGAGGACCGGTAGATGGTCGCTTCCTAGTGTGATGAGTGATTGACAACGTGGTGTGGACTGACGTTTCCCTTGGCTCAAGTATTGCAGGTGTAGAATAAGGCTTGATTGCATTGGTGCAGGTGAAGAACAGGCGCGAAAGGTCTTAGCCATGGCGGCCTCCGAGGAGCGGAGAGACAAGTAGACTTGGTTCGAGGGACCCGGTGGCCAGATGGATCAAGTGCGGTTCACATGGTGCAAGAACGAGCAAGGAGACGTGGTTCCAGTGCGAGTTAGCGGCTCACAACCGAAGCTCGTACGCGGACATGAAGCTAGTGCAAGGTAGCGGCTAACGACCGAAGCTTGTACGCGGGGTTTGGTGATTTGGCCACAAAATCATCAGGAGGACGGTTTCTTGGTTTGGGCCTCAAAACCAAGCCCGAGGACTTGGCATGGCGGTAACGGTCCATCAAGAGGTGCCGTGCGCGTCAAGGAGCCTGGGCCGGAGGACACGTGGCGTGGCCGCAAGGTTTGCGTCGGAGGGAAGTAAGCTTGCGGTGGAAGGTGTCCCAGCCGGAAAAAGATTCGCGAAATTGTCAAATTTGCCCCTAAGGGGTATTGTGTTGTATGCTTCATCTGAGGACGTTCTGGACATTTGTAGGACGCCTATATATATGAGGAGTGGCTATTGTGGGCAGCCATCCCTTGGAGAGGACAGGTGGTAGACATCTCATTTGTTTGAGAGAGGGTCTTTTCTAGGGTTTGAGAGGGAGAGAGAGGACGGACCTTTGATTTGATCTTTTCGCCAGTCTAGTTTTGTTTGTGCTAGCAAGTGGCTTGTAACCACACATGGTGAAGTAATCCAAAGTTCAATTTCGTTCCATGATTTGAATCCACGAGCTTCTTTTCTTTTTCCTATTTTCGGAGCTATTTTCGGAGCTATTTTTGGGTGATTTTCGTTCTTCACTTCCTTGGACATTTTCTCTTGGATTTCTTTGGGGGATTCACGTATGAGTGCCTTGTGCCTTTTTTGCTGGTGATCTCTTGCCCCCAAACGCCGGGAATCACTTTGGATTTGAAGTTTTTGGACGAACTCGAGTTCTTGGTGTTCTTCACGAGATCTGTGATTCTAGAGGTTCTAGGAGGTTTGAGGCCAAGATCTTTGGGGCATAGCCACTCCTTGAGGTGTATATCATCTACGCAAAATCTTGTCTCAAGACTCCAAGTCGTTTGGGAGATCCATTCTCGAGTTGACATTTTCGCTGCGTCGATCTATTGATCCGATCGGTTTTTCCTTGACTGGGTCAGATCAATCGACCGCTAGGACTTCGCAGCTTTGCAATCTTGAGTTGACAGTTTTTCTATGTCGATCTATCGATCTGATCGGTTCTTCCTGGCTCGGTCGGATCAATCGACTGCTTGCATTCGCAGCCTTGCAAACTCTCTCGTAGAAGGTCGATATTTCGATTGAATGCTCCGATCGACTCTCGGTCGGATCATCCGATCGACTCTCGGTCGGATCATCCGATCGCACTGAGGGTTAGGTCAGTGACTCGAATGTTAACCAATCAATCCGACCGGAGGCACTTGTACTGGTCGGATCAATCGACCGGTGGTTCTCACGGTAGCGGTCGGAGCATAGACGATCAATCCGACCGATGCTTTTCATGTGCGGTCGGATCTATCGACCCATGCAAATTTCACTGATTCGATCTGTTGTTTTCTCCCAGGGACGGTCGGAGCATAGGGTATAACTTCGACCGATCCTTTTCATGTCCGGTCGGATCAAACGACCCGTGCAATTTTCGCTGAACTCTTCCTGTTGAGGCCACGTCTTGTGTTCGATTTGTTCGATTCTTTTTCCGCTGCTTTGATCTGGTTCCTAGGGTCAGTAGCTTCTCAGTAGCTACGTGATCTTTGCTAGATCGTTTGGTTGGCTTGGTGTTGATTTGGGAAAAGCCGGATTTGAGAAATAAATTTTATCGGCTCCCATTCACTCCCCCCCTCTCTGGTCGCCTAATCGGTCCTTCAATTGGTATCAGAGCCGGCTAAGGATCACTCCACCTTTATTGGCTTTGTGATCCACGGGGCGACAAGGGAAAAGGCGATTTTGTTTTCGGATTTGGTTTTCGAGATTTGAGCTTGCTTTTGACTAATCCTAACCTGTGCTTTGAGCTATGGCACCAAGCTCTTCTTCTTGTGTGTCTGTCCTCAGGTGGAGAGAAGCGTGATGAGCTTAACGAAGGGATGGCGTTTATGTGTCTTTTGGAAGAAGTGCATCAAGAAGACGATCTTCGACGCAAGCTTCGCAAGATGAGTAGAAGTAAACTCACCCAAGGTATAATTGACTTGTTCACTCTCCTCTGTGCTGATGGCGAGATCATAGTTGAGCTTAACAAGAAAATTGACACGTTTGAACTTGATAATTCAAATGCTTCTTCTTCTTCATGCAAATCTTGTGATGCCTTGCGTATTAAATTGGAGAAAACTGTTAAGTTTGGTGAATGGCATGTTCAGGATGGTAGAAAATTACAAGATGAGATTTGTGATTTGGAATCTGAGATGCTTTGTTGAAGTCAAATGCTTCTTTACCATGTGCTTCTTGTGAGTCTTTGCATGCTGAAATTAAAGAATTGAAATTGACTCACACCACTTGTTTGGATGAACTTGAGCATGCTAAGGCTGAAATTTGTGAGATGAAGTCCATGCCTTGTAGCACTTGCTCTTTGGTTTTTGATGGTGATGTTTGCCTTACTTCTTTGGATACACATGATACTTTGCTCGATGTGAATGATGATGTTTGTTCTTGTGGTCTCATTTGCACATCTTGCATTGAATTGGAACATGAAGTTTTGGCTTTGAAAGAAACGCGCGATGATATGAGCGCCAAGTTGGTTGAGCACAAGGAGATGAGTGCCAACCTTGAGAAAGAGAACGATCTCTTGCGTACCACATATGCCAAGTGCATTGAGGAGGGGATGACTAATTTGAAAAATGCTCCATGTGGTACTTGCAATGTTAGCCTAAACGCTAAACGGTGGTCGTTCGGTCAAGCACCGTTTAGCGTGTAGGTCGTGTAAACGCCGTGTACACGACGTGTATACGGGTTACACGGTAGTGTACCACATCAGTAAAAATGAAAAGATGATAAGTAATATAGGGACCAATTCTCAATTCTTAGACACTCATCGAGTCATAGGTAACATTGGTCACAAAAACACATGTATGCAACCATACAAATATAACCAAAAGGCAACATACGACAACAATACTGATTCACACCTTCAAATTCATGACAATGACATACAAGTACCAAGTAGTATATAGCCTAAACGGTGGCCTACACGGGTTTACACGCTGTGTAAATCTGTTTTGCGCCGTTTAGAGTCAACCGTTTACACCGTGTAAGACCGTGTTTGACCGTGTAAACGGGTTGACCGTGTAATTAACCGTTTAGCCCTAAACTGCACAGTGAGCCATCGAGTAGCGTTTAAACACCGTGTACACGGCCGTGTAGGCGAACATTGGGTACTTGTGAGCGTCTCAAGTTTGAGAATAATGCTTTGCTCACCAGATGCAAGAGTCTTTGCGCTAAGTCTTTGGATTCTCACGATTCTTGTCATTCCGAGGTTTGTGCTGAGCGTGATTCTTTAGATGTTGGTGCTTGTGTTGGTGCTTTGGATAGCTCTCCCGTTGCTATTCCTAAGCTTGTTGGTTCTTCCGGTGTTGTCCAAGATAATTCAAGTGGCAAGGGTGCTTCTCACTTTTTTGGAACTCATGCTCCCAAACAGAAGTTCCTTTGCACCTTCTATAAGAAAGATGGGCATACCGTTGAGTTTTGCTTTCGTCGTATCAAATATGAGAGACGTGTGCACGCTAAAGCTTTTAGAAAGCCACGTAGCCTTTCCCATGGCACGTGTGATCCTAATTTGGGCACAAAGTTAGATATGGGTGTTTCTTGCTCTAAGTCCCAAGGGACTTGTCATTTGAACGAGAATGGTGATTTGTCTTTGAAGACTGTGCCTACAGATAGGCCTTTGTACCATTGCTCTTATTGTGACAAGGATGGGCATCAAGAGAGCTTTTGCTATAGGCGTGCAAGACGCATGCGGCGAGTTCGTGCTTCTAGGCCTTTGGTTGTTCATAGCCCACCTCATGGCATGAACACTTGTGTGCCTAGTCAGAAGCCACATTTTGTTGATGGGTTTTATGACTCGTTTTCTAGTGGGGTAGTTCGTGATCGTGGACATGTTTCTAGTGTTTCTCGTGTTGGTCCACGACATGATTTTCATGGTGCTTCTACTGGTTCTTCTTCAAGCACCTCGAGGGATCGTTGCCTTTTTGCTAGTGGTAGCACTCGTTCTTCTTCTTGAGTTTCTACTTTGAGGCATGGTTCCAAGAGTGTTGCTAGACCTTTTCATTCGAGCCGGCATTTGCATCATGCTAACCCACATGATAAGTTGAGTACACCATTTACCCGTGTGACCAAGTCTTGGGTTCCCAAGTATATGCTTGCTAACCCTTCGGATCTAAGACTCGGGTTTGTTTGTCCTCTCATGTGTAGGTACGAGGATGCGGGTTGGAGAACATGAGCTTGGTGACTCTTGGTCTTTTGCATGATCAAAGTTTGATGGTTCTCCACACCCTTTGGATGGCCCCGATGTGGCCTTTGTACACTTTGTATAGTGAGTATTTCTTTTGTACACTCTTATGCTCACTTGTGTATCTTTGGCATGTTTTGTGCTTGTATCATGCCTTTATGATTTGTGTAGCATATTGTATATTTGGTCTCATTGGTGGATTAGTCACCTTTGTATGATAGTGTGTGATCCACATGAACTCCTTGCCATCTTTTCCATATGATTCAAATTGCTCATGGCATGTTGTTAATTTGGTATCCTTGTAGTTGGTGTCCTTTGTGTAGATCCTTTGCACCTTTTTGACATGTCGTTGGCCCGAGTTCTTATTCATATAATCGATATCGTGTTGCAATGTTTTAATTCATCACATTTGTATCATCATTGCTTCTTGTAGCACGAGTTGTGGTTTATCTTGATTTGGGCTTGCTTGTCTTTGGGTTGCATTTTCCTCCTTTTAGATTTCTCTTCCTTTTGTTTTGTGTTGGAGCTTTCCATTCGCTTTTTGTACACCTTTTCCTAGTTTTCTTTTGCTAGGCATCTTTGGTTGAGGGGGAGCTCGGCTTTATTTGAGGGGGAGTTGGACCAAGGATTTGCTTGGTGACTTGGTATCCGCTTTTAAGATTTTATTTGGTATCACATTTTGAGCTTTCAATTGGAAATCATCTTTTTCGAGTGATATCAAGTTTTGATCCTTCAATTGGTATCTTTCCTATGGTATTCAATTGGGATCCTTAGCGGTTCTTCATTGGCTATGGAGATTTTCTTGATTGGTTCGACCCTCACGTGTTTTCTTGGTTTTGAGTCGAGTCCTCATTCTATTGGAGTTGCATTTGCATCATGTATCATATGAGCATCTTGCATTGTATAGTTGAGCTTCACCTGTATATCCTTAGCATTTTCTTGTGCTTTGTGTGGATGTGCACTTTGAGTTGTGAATGTGTGGCAAAATGTACAGGCTTAGTCTCACTTTGATGCTTTGACATAAAATCTATTGAGCTAGCTTGTTTTCCGAATGGTGTAAATTAACTTGACTAATGATCTTTATCTCCATTCACCCATGAGCTTTTGACTAGAACTGTGTAGCTCTCGTATGAATGATAAGTTCTTTGTTTTAGCTCATGTTTGGGACCCATGTTCTTTTCAATCGGGTCAAAGACTTTCTCATTGTGGGTGTTTAGCCTCGTTTGCATTCGAGGAGAAGCAAGTGCTTCTTTATGTCGCAAAGGCATGACATGTGAACTTGAGTTTTTATGAACATCAAAATGAAATAATCAGTTGCTAATCAAGTTCCTTTTGTTTTGTCCATGCTAAAACTTGAATGCTTATATTGTTACATGTTGTCTGCCAAAGAAGTGGGCACATGGTCTCAACGAGCTTTGAAAGAAATGATGTAAAAGACATGGCTTTGGTGCTTTAAAGGTGCTTACAATGAGCTTTTGATGTGAATTGGTTACCTTGTATGAGTTTTTGCATAGAACTAGTTTCCATTAATGTTTGTGCTATCCATGACTAGTTCTTGCTCATGTGGTGACATGTTTTACATATTGATGAACACTTGATAAAATGGTTTGCTCCCGGTGCTTGTGACTTAGTATCACTTTGAGATTGTGTGCGCCTTTGAGCTATATTGTTTACTCCTTTAAGTGCTTTGCCATTCCTAGCACTTGCAAGTGCTTTGTGGTCTACTTGTGAAGATTGTTAGGTTGGCTTTCCACTTGCACCATATATCATATCATTCATGCTTTGGAATTCATGTTTTGATTTGGTGTCAAGTGTGGTTCTCCTTATAATGATATCTTTTGGCTTGATTCTTTTGGAGAAATTGCACAAGTTGATTTGATTTGGTGTCAAGTGTGGTTCTTTTGGCTTTGATTTGGAAAGGAGAAGACTTTGCTTATAGCTTTTGGATTGCATGAGTTTGTGAGTTTACTGTGTTGGCACTTTGATTGTGCATATCTTGGGGAGTTTGATGTTTGAACCTGAACCTTGGATTTGCATTTTGGTTGCACATTCCAGGGGAGCTTTGGAGTTTGAGTTTGAATCTTTGAACCTTGAGTTTGTACTTTGGCTGTACATTTCAGGGGGAGCGTGTAGTTGTATCTTTTGCATTTTGGCCTTGATTTGTGCATTGTCAACAAGGGGGGAAAAAAGATTTCTGGAGAGTTTATGAAAAAGATTTGGAAAGTTTTGTGAGAGTCTGAGCATTTTCGAGTGTTTTCGCATGCACAAGTTCGTTTGTTCAGGGGGAGTTGCATCTTTGCAGGGGGAGTGCTTTGAGTGGTCTGAAAAGTGAATTGGCTTGTGTTTTGTGTTTTGCTCTTTTGCCGATGGTGTTGAGCCCTTTTCGTTTCCTATGGAAGGGTCGGCATTTTCTGAGTTTTCTCTTGTGAGTAACTTTGATTTGGCTTGTTCTTGCTTTTGGTCACTTGCTTGAGCGATTGGTTTTTGTTTTCTTTTCTTTTTCTTTTATTATCATTGGTTACTATGTGTGTGTTGTCAATGCACTCATCAAGGGGGAGATTAAGGACCCGGTGTGTCCGAGGACCGGTGGATGGCCGCTTCCTGGTGTGATGAGTGATTGATAACGTGGTGTGGACTGACGTTTCCCTTGGGTCAAGTATTGCAGGTGTAGAATGCGGCTTGATTGCATTGGTGCAGGTGAAGAACAGGCGCGAAAGGTCTTAGCCATGGCGGCCTCCGAGGAGCGGAGAGACAAGTAGGCTTGGTTTGAGGGACCCGGTGGCCAGATGTATCAAGTGCGGTTCACATGGTGCAAGAACGAGCAAGGGGACGTGGTTTCGGTGCGAGGTAGCGGCTCACAACCGAAGCTCGTACGCGGACATGAAGCCGGTGCAAGGTAGCGGCTAACGAACGAAGCTTGTACGCGGGGTTTGGTGATTTGGCCACAAAATCATCAGGAGGACGGTTTCTTGGTTTGGGCCTCAAAACCAAGCTCGAGGACTTGGCGTGGCGGTAACGGTCCATCAGGAGGTGCCGTGCGCGTCAAGGAGCCTGGGTCGGAGGACACGCGGCGTGGCCGCAAGGTTTGCGTCGGAGGGAAGCAAGCTTGCGGTGGAAGGTGTCCCAGCCGGAAAAAGATTCGCGAAAATGTCAAATTTGCCCCTAATGGGTATTGTGTTGTATGCTTCATGTGAGGGCGTTCTGGACATTTACAGGGCGCCTATATATATGTGGAGTGGCTATTGTGGGCAGCCATCCCTTGGAGAGGATAGGTGGTAGACATCTCATTTGTTTGTGAGAGGGTCTTTTCTAGGGTTTGAGAGGGAGAGAGGAGGGATCTTTGATTTGATCTTTTCGCCATTCTAGCTTTCTTTGTGCTAGCAAGTGGCTTGTAACCGCACATGGTGAAGTAATCCAAAGTTCAATTTCGTGCCATGATTTGAATCCACGAGCTCCTTTTCTTTTTCCTATTTTCGGAGCTATTTTTGGGTGATTTTCGTTCTTCACTTCCTTGAGCGTTTTCTCTCGGATTTCTTTGGGGGATTCACGTATGAGTGCCTTGTGCCTCTTTTGCTGGTGATCTCTTGCCCCCAAACGCCGGGAATCACTTTGGATTTGAAGTTTTTTGGATGAACTCGAGTTCTTGGTGTTCTTCACAAGATCTGTGATTCCAGGGGTTCTAGGAGGTTTGAGGCCAAGATCTTTGGGGCATAGCCTCTCCTTGAGGTGTATATCATCTACCCAAAATCTTGTCTCAAGACTCCAAGTCGTTTGGGAGATCCATTCTCGAGTTGACCTTTTCGCTGCGTCGATCTATTGATCCGATTGGTTTTTTCCTTGACTGGGTCGGATGAATCGACAACTAGGACTTCGCAGCCTTGCAATCTTGAGTTGACAGTTTTCTCTGTGTCGATCTATCTATCCGATCGTTTCTTCCTGGCTCGGTCGGATCAATCGACTGCTTGCATTCGCAGCCTTGCAAACTCTCTAGTAGAAGGTCGATATTTCGATTGAATGCTCCAATCGACTCTCGGTCGGATCATCCGATCGCACTGAGGGAAGGGTTAGGTCAGTGACTCGACTGTTGACCTATCGATCCGACCGGAGGCACTTGTACTGGTCGGATCAATCGACCGGTGGTTCTCATGGTAGCGGTCGGAGCATAGGCGATCAATCCGACCGATGCTTTTCATGTGCGGTCGGATAAATCGACCCATGCAAATTTCGCTGATTCGATCTGTTGTTTTCTCCCAGTGACGGTCGGAGCATAGGCTATAACTCCGACCGATCCTTTTCATGTCCGGTCGGATCAAACGACCCGTGCAATTTTCGCTGAACTCTTCCTGTTGAGGCCACGTCTTGTGCTCGATTTGTTCGATTCTTTTTCCGCTGCTTTGATCTAGTTTCTAGGGTCAGTAGCTACATGATCTTGGCTAGATCGTTTGGTTGGCCTGGTGGTTATTTGGAAAAAGCCGGATTTGAGAAAGAAATTTTATCGGCTCCCATTCACTCCCCCTCTCTGGTCGCCTAATCGGTCCTTCAAGTTTCAAAATGAAAATTGATTGGAGTAGTTGCTGATGAGTTGATGTAGACGTAGCCAATCATGTAGTCGCCATGGTCAATGCAGTGGTCTTCGGTCATGAAGCCGCACATAGCCAAAGACACAAAAAATTGCGCAATTTCATATAGACGGGGTTACAATCATAATAGGCACCTTGCACTTGTCAGAGGATGTCGTTGGTGGCTTTTTGCATATGTCAGAGGACGATGGGTCTTGCATATATCAACGGATGCCGTCGGAAATGTGCCTTGCATATGTCAGAGAACAATAATGTCTTGCATATGTTAGAGGACAATTGAGTCTTGCATATGTCACAGAGCGATTGCGTTTTGCTTATGTCGGAGATGCAGTCTTTGCCGTCATTGAGTTGATGCGACTTGACGTTCTTACATGCAGTTCTTGATCACTGCCGATCCGTCAACGTCCGCCATGTATTCACCCTCCAACTACCCTGCTTCACCGGCAACATAGAGGCCTTCAACCTGTAGGACGTGTTCCTCAGGCTCTTACACACAGTTCTTCGACACCGCGATCCAGCCAACATCTGCCATGTATGCACCCTCCAACTTCGCCGACTACCCAAGTGCCCCGAGTTTGAGGAGACCATCGACATCTTCTGCGGTGGCATGCATCTTCAACGCCGACGTCAAGTCGTCGCACCACCAGCGCGCCAAGGCGCAACTGCTCATGTCAAGCCCCACATTCCGGGCCTTCGTGTCCGGGGGAGGGGGCGGATTTGCTATACACCGCATATGCGGTGCGGTGTATAGTAGTCCACCGCACACCCCAAGCAGCCAGCTCCCACACGCACGCTGGAGTAGTGGGCCAAGCACGCGCATGCATGCGAAGCCGGTTGGTGGCCCTAGAGCAGAGCGCGCATGTATGCCTGCGGGAGTGCGGGACGAGCTGGAGGAGGAGCAGGCGCATGCGTGCATGCACGCATGCAGGTTTGTTTCTCCTTTTTTCTTTTGTTTTTATTTTTTTATCTCATGTCTATTTTCTTTTTCCTTTTTCATGTTTATTTTTTCTTCTCTCTATAGCTTCTCTCTATAGCGTGACTGGTTTTAATTTCCTTTATTTGGAGATAATTCGAGTAGTATAATTTTTTTACATGTATATATTTCTGTTCTAAGAGTTATATAATTTGATTCAAGTGTATTTGCGTGTTAAAATTGATGTTTTTTTTATGAAACTTTGTTACACAAGTTTCGACAATTTGTTCCAGTTTAACTTATGTACATAGGATAATATTATGTTACACTAGATGGTTTGTTCCACATGTTAAAATTTATGTTCATCCTATACGATTTTTTTGTTCCGCACGGTCGTATGATTTATTTGTCCTGGTTGTTACAATCGTATGAATTGTTCCTTCTCTTAAACAAAATGTTCCATATATTTTTTAATCTAAACATATGCAAATGTGGTCTAGTTTTGAAGATTTTCTCGAAGAAATACAATGGTGCAATCGAAATTTGATTTGGACACTCGATTCATCGGATATGAATTATTTTAAATTTTGTTTCCCGTGGGCCCCGTGCAAGGTAAAAGGGTAGGGGGCTATGCATGGGAAGCGATGTTTGCTAGCGTTGCTGTGCGGCGTCGGCTGTAACACCGCATCTGCGGTGGATAGTCTCTCCGCGCGGGGGGGGGGGGGGGGCACTATGCAGCGCATGTGCGGGGGCACAACGCCCGACACGTCCCACCCCTTTATCCGAAGCGCGGTCCCATAAAGATCAAACACAAAACAATTTATATCTCATGAACCAAGTGTCCAAATCAAATTTTGATTGCACCGTTGTATTTCTTTCGACGAAATCTTCAAAACTTGACCACACTTGCATATGTTTAGATTAAAAAATATGGAATTTTTTTAAAAAGAAGAAACAATTCATCCGATTTTAACAACGAGAACAAATCACATGATCGTGCGGAACAACAAAATCGTACAAGAGCAACATAAATTTTAACATGTGGAACAAAATCATCTAAACTAATGAAACAGAAGTAACAAAATATTATACAGAAGGAACAAAATATCACATAGATGGAACATAAATATTAAAATGTAGAACAAATCACCTAATAAAACTATTGAAATAGAAGTAACAAAATATTATATAGGAGGAACAAAAATATCATATAGATGGAACATAAATATTAACATGTGCAACAAATCACCTAAACTATTGAAATAGAAGTAAAAAAATATTATACAGGAGAAACAAAAATATCATATATATATAGAACATAAATAATAACATGTGGAACAAATCATCTAAACTAATAAAACGCACAGAAATAACAGAATATTATACAGGAGGAACAAAAATATCATATAGATATTATATAACATATATATGATAATAATAAATTATACTACAGAAATTATTTTAAAATATAAAAAAGAAAAATCAGTCACATGGAGCAGGAGAAATAAAATAGTGAAAAGAAAAAATAAACATGAGAAAAAAGTTAAAAGAAAAATGAACCGGAAAACAATAGAAAAATACGGAAGAAAAAATATGTAGCTACAAATTTGTTCTTCGTCAGGCCACATCATGGACGTGGCCAGTCCATGTGCCTTGCATGTTGCATGCCTGCGGCAGTGCGGCCTACCCATGTGTGCTGCTCTGGGGCCCACATCAGCTGACGCGCATGCTCCCTGCATGCGTGCCCGTGTGTTCCTTAGGTGTGCGTGGGATGCCCTCCTACCGCATGAACGGTGCATAGAAAATCTGTTCGTGTCCCGGAGCAGCATACCTGGGCAGGCTGCACTGCCGCAGGCATGCAGGATGCAAGGCATATAAACGGGTGGGCTACGCCCATGAGGTTGCCTGACAAACAGCCGCGACAAGGTCGATGATGCCGTGCTTAACCGGCAACAGACTAGACAGGCCTTCAGCCCGTAGGACGTGTTCCTAAGGCTGACGTTCGAATGTTCGATATGACAATAGCACTGGTGTTCGGCGTCGACCCCAGGTGCCTGTCCGCCGGAGGTGCTGTTCGCATGCGGCCATGCGCCATATATTGGACGATGCGAATATGCAATGCATGTGCTCCTACGGTCCTGCTCCACCACATCGTCCCGATGATGTGTTGAAAGCTGGCGAGGCAGCTGGGGATTGGGCACGTGCATATGATTGGGCACGTCATTTGTTATGATTTGCTGATACTATCACCATGCCCGTGCGTTGTTACGGGTCTTTACTTAGTCCTTGGTAAGAGAGAAAAGGGGATTGTTTTTCTCGCCTCCCTAACTATTTATCGCGAAATCATTGGTGATCATTTGTTCGTCCTTCACATGGCTTGTCTCATCAATGTCGACAAGTCTCCATTGTCACTCACTCTCTCCCTCCATGCCAACGTCTCCATGCCACGACCCATGTTATTACGTCAAGATGATGATTTTGGCTCGTAGAAAAGCTAGCTGATTTTATCTGATTCTATATTGTTCTGTGAGAGAGAATAAGCCAGAATAAACAAACAAAACATGGTGATTATATGTGCAATTCATTGGATTTTTGGGAGAGGGCTAAAGGTTGTTGCTTTGTGTCTATTGTTTGGCACACGTTCAAGCAAGCATGGGCATAGCTATTAGGCGAGACTCTCACTTTAGATTTTGTTCCGGTATTATTAGTTGGACCGCTAGTACATAGGTTAATTAGATAGACTTTGCTAACACCATACTGAAACTCATGTCGGTATGTTGCCAAGTTTAAAGTCTGTTTTTTTATGTCAGGATTCGAATCCTGATGTAGTAGTTTCTATGGAGTATATTTTTCCACCATGCCTAGTTTTTTACGGGGCTCCTATATACATTGTGGAAGATTTTTAGCAACTCATCTATAAATCCCACCAAGGCTCCGTTGGCAATGGGCCATTCAAATTTTCAATGGAAAAATATTAAAAACAAAAATGTTGATCAATATTTTATCTTTTCAGAAATGTTGAACCCTTATTATTTTTGAAAAATGTTAGACCTCAACATTTTTTCACCAACATTTTTGAAAAATGTTGTGTCTTAACTTTTTTCATCAATATTTTTTTCAGTCTCAACTTTTTTCGCCAATAAAATGTTGATGCTGTGTTTTAACTTTTTTCGCCAACATTTTTTTAAATGTTGAGCCTAGCATTTTGAAAAAAAAAGTTGAGGGACCATCTTCTTCATCTCCAGGGCGAGTGGCGGCGCCGGCGAGCTCAGGGCGGCGGCCAGCAGCGGCACACAGAAGGGCGGCGCCTGGCGGCGGGTAGGGCCAGCGGCGGCATGGTGCGGCGCGTCGGCCGGCCTGCGGAGGCAGCCCTCGGCGGCGCACACGGTCGGCCGGGGGCGCGGGTCCGGCGGCGGCGCACAGGTGGGTGGGGTGTGCAGTGGATCTAGGGTTTGGGGTTTTGGATCTAACGAGTACTATTGTTTGCACGAATCTCAAACATTAGAAGTTAGGGAAGAAAAAGTCTTCCGAAAGGTATATATGATTTTTTGTTTTTTATCCAACGCCCAGTCCGGCAGCCCAACACGCAACACCGCTAGGCG
The DNA here is from genome assembly GCA_015476505.1 of Urochloa ruziziensis. Taxonomy (NCBI): domain Eukaryota; kingdom Viridiplantae; phylum Streptophyta; class Magnoliopsida; order Poales; family Poaceae; genus Urochloa; species Urochloa ruziziensis. Next base: position 31,127,114 of record CM027126.1, on the reverse strand, counting down.
CTGACCCTAGGGGCCGAGCCTTTCCCCAAGTTGTCCAGTTCTTTGTGGCTTATTCATTAAAACCAAAAGCTAAGCCTGGTTTTAATGTGGGGAAGTCAGTTTACACATGACATGTTTCTCTCGTGATTTTCACTGTTTCGGATTAAGATGGGCGACGTACCAAGAAATAAGGCAGAAGTCATTACTTGTTTTATATTAGGGGGTAATAAAGATTTGGGTGCTTGATTGGGGCCCGTGTCCAACAAAATAGAAACTAACTTTGAATATGTTTGGATTGCTTTGTTAAATCAATCTGCAAACTGCCAAATACTAGTTTCCTAATACGTAAAGGGGCGGTAGACTTCTCACGGTGACAAAAAAAAAAAGAGTAAATTGCATGCACCATACAACAACTTGTATGGTTGTATCACTTTAGTCTAACAAGTAGCAAATCATACGAATAAATACACGAACTTGTCAAATGCGTGCATATACGGTCATGTGTATGTCATATAGCTGTAATTTACCACCGTGGAAAATGATGAGGATAGTTTTATGCACAGAACACCCTGCTTCTATTTTGTTGTTCTAATTGAGGCTTCTGCTTCCGGACGTTTAGTTTTGAGGTGAGTATGCATGTAACCATATATCATTTTGAGGCATATTTAAATGACCAGATTGATTTAACAACAATGATACCTGATCTTATTATGGCCAACCCTAGTGGTGGCATATATGCTTGTATACTAGAAAGCCTGACTAGGCAGATCAAATCGAAGTGCACATACATGAATGATAAGGATATGGTGAAACAAATGACATAAACCAACGTTAAGCAAGCAAATAGGCCTGGTGTAAATAAATTCTTCCTGAGCATATATATAGTTATGCGTATCGTGAAACTCATTTATGTTTCAAAATTGTTATGTAGGTGTGCACTTTCATCAGCTTTTTTTAAAAAAAAAATTCAAGTACACCTTCGCACTATTGGCGGCAATAACTTTTTTATAATGAACTAATTGTCTTTATAACTGGTATATGAATATTTAATTTGTTCTTAGTTGGGGCCTGAGCCCCTCAAAACTCAAGGTCGGCCTTTGTACGTGGAGGATTTTTTTTAATAGGTTCTGCACATAGTTAACACTTACGAGAACGGAGAACAAAGATATGGGTTTACTTGCATAAAACCATCTACATCACTTCCCATAAATGGCAAAATACAACTACAGTAGCGTATTTGTGACTGTATATGCACGCAATTGACAAGTTCATGTACCCATTCGCATATTTTGCTACTTATAGAACTAAAGTGATACAACCATGCAAGTTGTTGTATGGTGTGTGCAATGTACTCAAAAGCAAAGCCCTGCAAAAATAAACGTGTGGGGGCGCTGAGATGAAGTGAATCTCCCCTTCCCTTTTGCCAATTTGTGTAACGCTTACACGAAGTGGACCCCATGCATCTTACATATGGGTCAGATGTGAGAGTAAGTATAGATAGATTGGAGGAGAAGTGGCATCACCTTGCCTTTCTCACCAGAGCATAGAAGCGACATGAAAAAATATGACATGCGTCCTGATGTGAGCCTGCGCTAAACTCCACCCACCTCCGTACCACATTGCCAATGACCTGCTTCATTATAACCTCTTCACTATCTTGCAATGCTCAGATCGCCTTGTTTTGATCAAGACACGCCCTAACTTGCGCTTCTTTTTTTTCTCGTTTTAGATCAGCAGCTGCGCACTACCGGAAATCCGGTCTTTGCTGTGTGTTTAGCTCTTTGCCGAGTGTTTTTTTCGGGACACACGGTAAAGAAAAAACACTCTGCAAAAAGCAAAAAAAAAACACTCGGCAAAGAAAAAGAAAAAAACACTCGGCAAAGAAAAACACACGGCAAAGACCCCTCCTTTGCCGTGTGTAGCTCTGACACACGGCAAAGACTCCTCTTTGCCGTGTGTCAACCTTTGACACACGGCAAAGAACTCTTTGTCGTGTGTTTTTTTAAAAACACTCGGCAAAGAAAATTTTTAAAACACGCCTAAACCAAATCAAATTAAAAAGTGTTCAACTACAAAGTTGTATAACTTATAAAGATCTACAACTTTTACTTTGATCATTTGTTTATCTAACAAAGTGGTACTAAAAGTGTTTACAAATCATACACCTCTCATAAGTAGTTCCTAAAACTAAAAAAGAGATGTATAAGATTTGTGAACAATCTTACTATCGGGTATGTGGTATGAACTTTTGACCAAAATGAAAGTTCTCTAGATCGACAAGTTATGAAACTTTGTAGTTGACCACTTTTTTGTTTGAAGTCATCTTGTCAACCGAATCTAAGTTTGAATTTTCAAATTTGAAAATTCAAATTCTATAAACGACCTCGGATGAACTTTTGACCAAAATGAAAGTTTTAGATCTTGAAAAGTTAAGAAACTTTGTAGTTGACAACTTTTTTTATTTGAAGTCATTTAGGACCTCAAATAAACAATTTACACTCAAAAAAGTTTAATATGAGGGGAATCAAAATGGGATATGGGCACAAAGACTCGAGTGGTGCAGTGGTAGAGGATGCTACGCGACCTGCGACTTGTCGGGTCCTTCCCCATTAAAATAAAATGTTTTGGTATTTTATTTTGCGTTTTTTCGGATCAAAACTTTGTCGTGTATCCCTCTTTGCCGCGTGCCAGATCAGGGCCTTTGCCGTGTGCCCCGTGATCTGACACACGACAAAGATTCTTTGCCGTCTAAACTTTGCCGTGTGCGCTTTGCCGTGTGTAATGGGCACACGGCAAAGCCCGGCAATCCGGTAGTGTGCGGCGCCGCAAATTTTCTCATTACTGCTTGTACTAATCTGCAAATAAGCTCGTGCTGCCACCAAAAGGAGACCTTTCGCAGCTCCTATGGCAAACCCTCCTAAGGACATTATTGGCCGTAGCCCGTAGGTATGTTAACTACCACATCTACAAACTTCCTTTCAAACTACTTCTTGTATAGCTGCTTGTAGATTTGACTACGAGTATGTCTAATGTCAATCGATTTTATGCGCATGTGCTCAATGTTTGTCAGCAGCAGCATGCCAAGGTCAAATGAGGGCATGAGGCTCATATTTTCGGTACTTGTCGGTGTCATGCTGGGCTACTTGTTTGGGGTCTCCTTCCCTACAGTCAACATAACCACGGTAAAGTGGCCTACTTGCCTCTCTTTGTATTCTTCACTCAATTTATTTTGTTTATTTACAGGAAAATAAATTCTGAATTGACTGCCTCGCAGCGGCTTCACTTCCCTTCCAGTATCATCTCCTACATTGAAGATAGGAACTCTGGCATCACAACCCAAACATTGTTGAACTATGCATGGGCGTCTGCAAATAATCGTAGAAAGAACAATTCTGATTCAAACTCTGATGAAATTCCCAAGGTACTTCGACTAAATATTTTTCGGTATTGTCATACGATGTACATGTTTTATTGCCATTGCTTGAGTTAGGTCAATCTCATATTTTGTTATTTTGTTGCCCACACCGTGTCATCACCCGCCGCGGTCAGATCGATCCGGCGCCACAGGGTGGGCTCGTCGCGCGCGAGGTGCCGCCACGGAGCGCACGCGAGCCCGGCGCCGGAGAGAACCTCGCGCTGCCCCAGATCGGTGAAGAGAGACCACAGTACGTCGCATGGAAGAGCCGCCCAGCCACTCACCGGCGGCGCGGAGGAGGCCATCGAGCAAGCTAACGTTTCTGTATTGCAGAAGGAAGAGACGTACGCGTTCCATAATAAATAGCCCGATTCTGGTTTATTTATACACACCACGTCATGTATCCTACGTAAAAAGTACGCGACAAGTCGAGTCAAAATCGCGACGCCCGTTGCATCAATAATGCGTCACATGTTTTTTTCCAGCCTCCTTTGTTTCCTTTTCATTCTTCCCAAACTGAAATTTGGCAAAGTTTCAATAATCAGCTTCTACCTGCTGAATTGGACTTGATCCGCGAATAGATTTTTTTTAGAAAAAATGATAAATTCTGGCCTTTTGCACCATCCGATGCATACGACCATTGTTGATTATTACATTATCATGTGAATGCTAGGTTGGAAAAATAGTAGTGGTGAAATATTATAAACTACTTGATATCACATATCAATCACATAATCTAAATGAGAACGCCAACCATTCTTTACGAAGATCTCCTTTGCCACCACTTCTATAGCATGACAAACAATTTTGATATGGTCCCTTTCTGCCTCCTTTTGCACTAGCTTCCACAATCTAAAACAATAAGTTTCCTTGAATATTGCTTGCGTAAAAGACATTGTAGGTTTGTTGTTGAAAATAATATCATTATGATATAGCCAGATAGAACAAAACATGCCTGCTACTCCCACTAAAATTTTGCGCTTAATGCTAGTGCCTTTGTAACTTTGCCATAGTTGCATAATATGTGCAATGCTTCTAGGTCTTTTGATATGTAGAGCAATATTTATGATTTGCCAAACAGATTTAGCAAAATGACAATCAAATACAAGGTGTTGTATGGTTTCATTATGATTGCAAAGGACACATTATAAAGAATAGATTGCTCACTACATAAATCTTGCTGGTCATCTTCTCCATAAATCAGCGGTAAAGGTCCATTCTACTCCCCTTCACCGATTTGCTTTGTCCACTTAACCCCCAAACAAAATTTAGTGTCATTTTACTCCCCTACTAAACTATTAGTCCTATCTACCCCCTATTTTGTTTTCTCTTGTTTGTTTCTTCGTGTACAAGCTGAATTTCAATTCCAGATTTTGTTAGTTGACTTATAGCATGATGCCCTATGTTAGAAAAATATATTAGGAATTTTTTATGATTACTTTTCATACAATTTTGCATGTACACGATCAATTTCGTATTAAATATCCTAACCTATGAAAATAATGATGAAAAATTTTTAGAATATTTTTTAACATAATTCATCATTTTATATATCTGCTCACAAAATTTTAACTTAAAATTAAACTCACGGAGAAAAAGAAAAAGCCAAAACTGATTAGGGGGTAGATTGAACCAACTGTAATAGTTTAGGGGGAGTGAATCGAGTCTACATTTTGATTAGGGGTTAAGCAAACAAAGTGAATAGGTAAGGGGAGTAAAATGGAGTTTTTCCTAAATCAACCGTAAGTTTCAGTACCAGAGGACACTTTTTATATGCTTTGTTAGTCTCTTACAACTTGATTGACTTCACCAAGAAGGCCTATTGCTACAAGTGAATCGAAGAGCACAAGTAAAAAGGTATAACACGCAATCTGAAATTGCAAGTATGAATAGACTAATCATCACAGGTGAGGAGAACAAGAATGGGGGGCCTTGGATCACTGTAAAAGGACTTGTTGTCGGTGTTTTACTAGCAATCCCACCGAGGGCTATCTGTCGGTGTTCTACCGTCGATCCTACCGAGGGGTATCCCGAGGTAGTAGATTTCAGGGGGGGGGTTTCGCCGAGATCAGGAACGCAAAGGCCAAGTGACTCAGGATTTTAGACAGGTTCGGGCCGCCGAGATAGCGTAATACCCTACGTCCTGTATGTTGGTTCGTATTCAATGATCGTGTGTTCTTTGGAGGGGGTCCCTACCCAGCCTTATATACACGGAGGGCAGGGTTATAAGGTCGGTTCTGAGTAGAATCCTAACCTATTACAACTCGTAGAATGCTTTACAAGCCAATCCGAGTAGTTTACAAGTCATACGACTAATTTCCATAACGAGGAGAGTCCTTGCAGTACTCTACTCGTAGTCTTCACGCTTGATACGAGTCCTTCAGAGATTATCCATGAGTCCTTGTAGGCCCATGGTCGTACCTCCAACACTATCCCTAGGTAGTAGAGTTTTGGTGGAGTGTTCGTAGAATCAGGAATTCGATAGTTACATGACACGAGATTTCTACTGGTTCGGGCCGCCAAATAGGCGTAACACCCTACGTCCTATTGCTGATCTTGTATTACGTAGAGTGAATATGAGTACAAAGGTGATCTAACTTGTGATCGGTTGAGATTGTACCCTTGTAATCTAAGGTTGTATGAGTATGTATCTTTCTTGGAAGGGTCCCTGTACAGCCTTATACACTAGCGGGCTGGGTTACAGGACGGAAAGAGTGGAATCCTAGTCTAACTCCGGTAGTAACTTGTACAATTCCTCGCTATGCGAGTACTTTCCATATAGCGACTAGTTTCCATACATCGTAGAGTCTCGTGCCATCCTGCGCCACGATCTCTACTCGTTGCCATATCCTCCGTTGGAGTCTTCCTGCGTCTGTGTGGGCCCTAGGCATCCATGTCCGACAAGCCCCCGAGCGCTTCATAGCCGAGTTCTTTAGTCTTGAGAGTACTTGGTCCGTTGGTTCGAGTACTTTCTGAGCTTTTTTGGAGATCTTTGAGTACTTCCTAGGTCCGTAGGTCTTGGCTTTAAAGACGAGGCGGTGAGGTGCTCAAGCCCTGTGATGCCTTTGAGTCTTTGGAGTGCGATTTAAAATCGTACTTCATATGAAGTAGCCCCCGAGCTTTAGGTTGAATCAATGATTTAAGCTGAAGGTCCTGAAAGAATCTTGAATCTTGGGTGAAAATTTGAAAAAACTTCACATTGGTGACCCATGTACCTAGTAGCACCCGAGCCTTGAACCATACTTTGGTGTGGTAAAAAGGATTAAAGGTACTCGTGGCTAGGGTTAGATGGATAATGAAAATCCTTGAAATTAAAAGGCTAAAAATATTAAATAGATTTTTAGGTTCAGGAGCTCTTCTAAAAATAAGGATCTAGTATAAAGATAATCCTTGAAAATCCTCTTTTAAAGGCTGGATGATGTCTGTTATCCAAATAAATGTTTTTCCTAGGTTTTTGTGCCTCTGGTTATAAAGATAACCTTCTAGAGGTTTTTTTACTTTTCACCTTGCTTTAGCGAGAGAATTTCTCCTTCCTCTTACTGTCACCAGACTACCACCATCGTTGTTTGTTTTGCCCGCTCTCCCTTCTTGATCTTCCTCTCTTTGAGCCCCCAAGCATGATGCGTCAGAAGAAGCTTGTTACATCAAGGAAGATGCCTGTAAAGAAGAAGTCCGTGAAGCGGAAAGCGTGCTAGTTCAGATCCAGTTCTTTCCCCTCCAAAGCTTGGGAGGGTTGATGGACCGCATTATCCTCCACGGCCAAATTATATCAAGAGGTCAGTGGTGAAGCATTCTTTGTGGATCTTCATCTTTTGAAAGATCAAGCGATTCTACAGTGGGCTGCCCCTCCGTTGACTGAGATGCATCCCATGGATCCAGTCGATAAGATTTGTATTTTTACTTCTTTTGTGGAGAGGGGCCTTGGATTTCCCATTTGTTGTTTCCTTCGCGACATCCTTGGCTTTTATCATCTAAAACTCCTGAATCTTGATCCCAATGGGATTTTCCATATATCTAGTTTCGTCCACTTTTGTGAAGCTTTTTGGGATTTATCCAGACTTCCACTTGTTCCGTGAATTGTTCATCCTCACACATTTCCTGAAAGAATTTTTTGTCTCTTCTGTTGGTGGTGTAGTTGTCCAGTTTCGATTGGGTTCGAGGCAGAGGTACCTCAACTACTCCTTGCCTGCGTCTGAAACTGAGTGGAGGCAGTCATGGTGGTATGTTGGGAATCATCCACCTATCGTGCGGGAGTTTACCGGAAAAACACCCATCAGTGAGCCTTGAGGAGCGAGGTTCCAACTGGCGGCGATTTCGAGAGGTTGTCGTCTTTGCTCAAGACCATCGAGTACTTGAAAAGGCAGAGTGTGACAGTGGCGTCAGTTGTGTATAGTTGGATTGAGTGTAGAATGCAGCCCCTGATGTTAAGGGAGAGCATCGGTTACGAGTACAATGGTCATGGCGACCCTTTTCGTATGAGTGCTGAGGATTTGACTGAAGGAGAGATCTTGGAACGAGTTCAACTGATGCTTCCTGGGGTTGAGAAACCCTTTGTCCCACAGCTGTATGATCGAGAGCATTATCCTTATCAGGTAACTGGTGGACCTGTTTATTGACCCGATTGGTTGTGTGTTCGAGTGCTTGACGCTGCATTCTTGTAGGCTCCTAGTGCTCCTCAATTGATTGAAGAAGAGGAAGAGGGTGATCATTGGAAGTACGATGGACCTCTTCTCGATGATCGTGGGGTGAAACGAACACCAAGAGCATGTGTTTGCAAGGTTAAGATCCTCAAGATGCGTCCCAGCCGAGCTCTTCTAATGTTGAAGGGCTTGATTTTGTGTAATTTTGCTTCCTTAATGAGTTTTAAATCTCCTCTTCATGGCTTTTGATAAGACCCTTATGACTGCTTGATTTGTTGCATAATGGCTCTTGAAGATTTGCCTCTGCCAACCCCCGAGCTGAAATTTGAAGAGAAGAATGCTCCGTCGGCTTTAGGGGAAGTTGTAGAGACTGGTGTTGTGACACTGTCCAGGCGAATGAGTAGGGACCTCGTGGTTGACTCGTCGCCCGCGGAATCCTCATTGCCCGTGAAGCCAAGTGCCACTGCGAAGAAACCAAAGAAGTTAGTATTTGGCGCTCCTTGTCTTCATAGGACTGGTTCAGACAGGTTAGATGTCGAGACACTTTGTAGACTGGTTTTGGAGGACTTTATCCTGATTGCTTTTTGCCTTTTGCGCAGTATCGATTCTTTTGTCTGAGTTGAAGAAATCTTCGTTTGGTTCGCCTTCTAATTTGGCCGTGCTAGGAAAAGATGGTACTTGCCCTGGTGTGGAGGTGAGTGCTTCTGAGGGGATGGCCGATATTGAGACTTCTGCTGTTGTAGGATCAAGTGCTGCTGACAAAGCAGTCGCAGCGCCAAGCTTTGTTGAAGGATCACTCGTGGCCAATGTGACACCTGGTATTGCTGATGAAGTAGTCATTGCTGCTGCTTCGGGCTCGAGTGATGTTGATTCTGGGAGAGGGGGGTGCTCTGCTCCTTCAGTCGATGATTCTTTGAAGAGTTCGCTTGATGAATCTTTGATCTTGAGGCAGAAAGTGTCTTCTCTGGAATCGAAAGTGGCAGAGCTCAACAAACTTAATTCTGATCTCAAGGCTCGCTATGATGAGTCGGAAGGCACCCGATGGAAGAGCATTCGGGAATTATAGCGAGGCTACTGACAGAATTATCAATAATATTGACAATTATGTCGATATTAAAGCTGTCGAGGTCAAGCATTCTGCTGAGATCCAAGATCTGACCGAGAAAATTCAAGGTAAGTTCTGACTTTTTCCTCTGTCTCGTCTTCACCTTTGTTGATTGCTTATAAGCTCCTTTTTCCTTTGCCTGACTTGGAAGTTGACTACAAGGTTGACTACATGAAGCTCCAAGTTGATCGTAGCAACTGGAGGAACAGGGTGTTCAATCTTACTAAACAGAACGAGAGGTTGATATGGTCCTCCAATAGTCTTTAGGGATCATATAATGCTCTGAAGGCTGATCCAGAAGCTCTTATTAAACATTACGAACATTTGGAGATAGCCGCTACGATTGTTGCGAACTCCATTGCATCGGAACCCGCCGGTACTCGCCCTCGACTGCTTCTTGATCGACTTGCGAAGCTGCCTGCGAAGTTTGACTCGTATCTGCGACATACTTGCACCTTTGTTACCAATAATGTCCTTGCAGTTGTTTGGTCTTTCCATCCTAACATTAGCTTAGACAATGTGCCCGACGGTAAAGCTAGAGATTGTACCGATGCTCAGTTCAAGGATCATTTAGAGTGTACTAAGGTGATCACAGAACAAGTCGTAGATAAATTGGACCTCGAGTAATTATGTAATGGAGTCTGTCGCATTGTCACCTAGAACGTCTTCAGAACAACAGATGAGGTTGGAAAAGATTAGGGTTTGCAGAAAAGGTAAGAAAGATAAAAGATAAGTTGATTGATCGATTGGATACCCTCAATTCGCCGTGACCCTTTATATTTATAGAGAGAGGATGTCTTGCCCCATTAGGAGTCGAAACTTTTACAAATTACGTGCTAAAATACAACTCCTAACTCGGACTCTACAGACTAAAAACCGGTCTAATCAGTTTAGAAACCAGTCGGACCTGTTTGTTCAGGTGCAGATCTTCTCGAAACTATAACTCCCTCGTCCGAACTCCAAATCGAACATTCCACATATGCATCTTGATCGTCTTGACGAGAGCTACGCAATGATGAAGTCCAATTAGCCTTTTGAGCACTTTGACTAGACCAGTCTGATCGGTTTAGGAACCGATCTAATCAGTTTGCCCAGACCTACCAAATTTGGGCGAGAACAACATTGTACTAAGCTGAGACTGTTTTATTTTATTTTTAATTAAACAGCCAGCTCATGAGAAGATTGGAGTTGCTTGATGCTCAATCCATTGTCCATCAAGCAGTTCCTTCACTTGCGAACCAGGGCAAGTTAGATAATGGAAGAGCACCGTGGGAAGGGGTAATGGCATTATTTGCGAATGCATTAAGTTTGGGGCTGCACAGCATCTAATATGTATAATGTATGCACAAGGATACGTTCTTACTGTTTAACTTGGATTTGGACCACAGGTAAGAGCGCGCTGCAGAAAAGAATGGGGAATATTTCATACAAGGTTGGCTGATGCGGAGAAGGCATATTATTTGGAACGTGGCGTATTCATCAAAGAAGCTGCAAGCCAGGGCCATCCATATTTGTACATTCAACAGGAGTCTTAATGTTATTTTTTGGTTATTTGTGAGGCTAGCTGTGATGTAAGTAGGAGATATAGCAGAGACCGTGAAGAAACTGATTTGTCGATTAGTAATCTTATGCGATATGGATATTGACAATCCTTTTCCTAATTTTGCTTTGTATATTGTTTCCTTCAAACCAGTTCTTGTGTGCAACCTTTTAAAATATTTAGCTATTCCAGTTGAAAAAGTAACCATCAATGTTTTGTGAAATTGGAAGTCAGAATGAGCCCCTGTGTAAAGATGGTGCAAAGGTTCGGAGGTTTTCTCGGCCTGCGTGAAATTGGAAGTCAGAATAAGCCCTGCATACATCTGAATAAATTATTGCTGACTTGTCCAAGTCAGAGTCAAAATAAACGTCAACTTAATTAAAGATTCTTCTGGAGCTTCAAAGAGATGAATATCAAACTGGTGAAACGGGCTGCGAAGTTGCACACGCAGGAAAATCGGGACTGTTGCTCGCGAGGAAATCGCAGGGAGTTGCGTGCGTGGGGAATTTGCCTGCCTACACCTCAGTGGGCGATCCAATTTCTGTCGTGGGCCGATTCAAATAGAGAGAAGAGGGAAGGAGAAACGAAAAGAGAAGAGGGCGGCAGCGGCACCTTGAATCCTCTGCAGCACCTGTGTCCATGCCATGTGCCAAGCCAATAGTGATATGGAAATGGATCAAATACAACATAATATATAAGATACCAATATAGTAGATATTTTTTCTTAAATTTAGATATGAATATGCAGACATACAGTCCTTTAGTCATCGAATATTGATCAATACGAAGCAAGCTACAAAGATAACTTCTTGGTTTTTGAGTAAATGCAATAAATACTCCAAATTTTTAAAAGAAAAGTAAGGCTAACCTAAGCATTTACATGTTCATTATTTATTGATATTCTTTCCAATATTTTGAGTGAAATGAAAATTTTGAATCTGATACGATACTTTACTATAACACTGTAGTGAATTTACAATTTGATTTTTTAATAACTTATTTTGTATTTTAAGAATTATTTTTGTGAAGGTTAATAGCTTACTTTTGTGAAGGTTAATAATCTTAACTTTGATTAATTTAGTTAATTTTGAATTCTTAAAAAATACAAAGGAAATTCTTAAAGTTTGTGTGCAGGGTAAAACTACGCAAACTTTGCATGGTCCTGATTATTCAGATATTGGCCAATATCAGATATCCAATTTTGAGTAACTACATTCAGATTTCGCATCGGATATTAAATATCCGGATTCAAAGGTATCTGGTGTTTACCCCACCTAGCAATTTTACATCCATTTGGTTTGAGGGCATTTGAAGGATACAGGTGGTAAATATAAACAAACAAACAAAAGAAACAAAAACAAGAGAAACAAAAAATAAAAAATAAACATAAAAAAACAAACAAAAAGAAAAAAAAACACGGGCGGCCACGTGCATGGCCTGCTCCCGCGGCCCACCAACTTGCATGCGCAGGTGGTTGTGCGGTGGGATGGTTGTTGTGCGGCCGGGAGCATGCGTCAGGAGGTGGAGGGCAGGCGTTAGAGAGAGGAGGGGATGGCGTGCGGCGGGTGCCAGATAGCAAATCCGATTTACCCCCACCTAGCAATTTTACATCAATTTGGTTTGAGGGCATTTGCAGGATACATGTAGTAATCCATTTCTTGGTAACCTACTTTTGGTTTGGTTTCTAGGCTGTGCATCTCTGGTCTCACAAGATTAAATTTCTGTAAGTCTTATTTGTAATCCCTTTGCACTATGTTATTCCTAAATTTATATCTATAATAATCTAATAAACATATTAGGTATATTTTGAAGCTGAAAACACTAGTGACACAAATGGATCGTGTGTCATTCTCATGCATACATATACCATAGCTTGGTACGTAGCACCGTATTGCTAGGGCTTGACTTCAGTTATTTGAACCAAAATACCTTCGTTTTTGGTGGAGTCGCCTAAAAGTGGTTTGACGTGAAAACATCAGGCCAGCATGTCATGTGCGTGGTCTTGCAGGGGCTCCTTGGAGCGCCCTGTGAAATCCGGTTAGACTGGTTTCATAGATAAGGAGCCTGATGAAGAAAAACAAATGCCCGCCTGGGAGGGAGCCTGTCGAGGGCTCGAGGCAGGTTCACCGTGGGTTACCATATGCTCGCCATGCTGTGGATACAATCAAAGGGGAGAAAAGGTAAAATATATATTGATTTTTATTGATTGGATACCCTCAATCTATAATGGCTCTATGTAAATAGGGAGGTCTTGCCCCATTACCCCATTAGGAGTCGAAACCCTTACAAATCCCGTGTGAAAATACAACTCGTACTTGGATTACAGAGTTAGGAAAAGGGTTTAGCCGATTTAGAACCTAGTCTGGACTCTAAATGGGATGAGAATATTATGAATTTTGCAATGGTAAGGTGGAGTGGAATTGGAGATTATTTGTTAATCCTACCAAAACCGGCTTGGTTGGTTTTGCCCAGTAAGACCCATACCATGCTAATTATTGTCACCAATAGGATGACATCGTACGTAGTAGTGATCCGAAGGCTTCTTAGAGATGATGAGGCAGCTCACTTAGACAAATTACCAACATGTAGACCAATTGGGTTAGGGTCGAAGGTGTGATCATGCATCCTAAGGCCTCTGAAGTTGGAGTCCTTTCCTACTCAAATTTGGATATTATATCTTCTTGTCAATAAAATTAAAAACCACATATATGTTCCTCCAAAGTAAAACAGGCTTACAATTTCCCCCAACGCACACTTGTAAAATTTTCAACATAATATACTTCTGGAAGTCGGAGATTCTTTATCTGAGAGCACTTGTCCCTTAAATCCTTCCCCTCCTCAGTGTCGAGGTATAGGTACATGTCACTAATGTTGAGAGACTCAAGGCTAGGGCAGTTGTCGACAATATTTATCCAGGGACGATGGGAGTGAAGAAGAACAGATAAGTGGGTAGAGTTAATCTAATGTCGACTTGCTAATCTCCTATCAGGAATACTTGATTCCTCTAGTTGCTTCGACGGCTAGAACGGGAGAACCTCAGAACGGGGTGAGAGAGGGGGTTCTCCGGGCTCAGCACTATTGTTATGTGTACACCCGAACGTGGTGGACTACGAAGGACGGACAGGGCTGTCACCACCTGCCGCCTACCACTGCAGTTCCGTGGGGTGCAACACAACCTGAGGTAGCTAGCCAGCACAGGCACCACGCCTAAGCTTTCAGCTACTGACCTCCCCTCCCGTGAGTAGGGGAGGAAACCCCAAACAAGAGTCGCTGTCACTCGCGCAGACTCAGGTACCCGCAACTTGAGAAAGCATTCAAGAACTACTAATGTAAGGAGAGAAAGTAGTAAAGACAAAAGAAGAGGGACTTTACTCGAACTGAAGCTTCATTCCTCGGAGGCACAAAGTTGGAGAGGGGCCGGCACTTCGGCTCCTCTCCGGACTCTCACCTCACCACTCTCCCTATTTTCTAAGCAAGATAGGTAGCACTACACTACACTTGGACTTCTTTCTTTCACCATGGTGAGTTGAATGGGGGTGGAGGTCGCCTTTTATAGCCTTCCAAGGGCGGTATCATGCGTAGGGATGACGCCAAGGACCTGCTTAGCTTCCACGCCAAAGGGGAGGAGTAACGGCCATGGTCATAGGCCGGCTGGCCTCATCCAGGCCGTTGGCCTGGGTTTGTCGCCATTTGGCACCGCCTTTCTCCTGGACGGTCCTGATGCTCTCCTAATGACGGTTGCAGTGGCGTTTGATCCACGCTCGGCAGTTAGAGGCCGGTCGGCCTAGGCTAGGCCGGCTGGCCTGGCTCTGGCCTCTCTCGACCCTCCGTTGCACCGACTCGCTCATCAATGGTTGCATGTTGTCCCTTGAGGCGGTTTTGGTTGCGTTGAGTTGAAGTTGTCCGAGAATCCTAGGTAGCTGGACCTTCCAATCCATGGCCTAGGCCTTTCGGTCTTAACTTCATTTATTCTTGTCAATTCTTGCTTGGGGGTCCATTGGTGACTCGCTAGGGTCCTTGTGCAAAGTTTGGAGCATTTTGGGGACAATTGTAGGCCGGCCGGCCTTGTCCAGGCCGATCGGCCTAAGTCAGGCCGACCGACCTGGCAGGGTTCTGCCGGCGATCTTCCCGGACGCGTAACTTTCTCGTCCGGACTCCGAATTGGGTCATCCAAATATCCATTTCGATCATCTCGGAAAGCTCTTCGACATGGTGCTGTTAAATATGTAATTTGGGTCACTTTTGCACCATGTCCAAGTCTCCTTTGTCTCGAGATGAACCTTCACTTGCATGGCTTCACCAATGTTGATATTTATGCACCATATTATCTGTATTTCCTTGCAAAAACATATTGGTGCACAAAACTCGTGAACTCATTAGTTTAAATAAAATATTATGTGAGCATCACTTAGTTCCTTTATTAAGTTGGGAAGGTTGACGGTCAAAAAGTAGCATATAGTGGCCGTCAACAATGTTCCGGCCTCTACATCATAGTAATATATCCAGCCATTATTACAAAACAGGAACCACACATGATTGCATAAAATGGGTAAGGTAAATAGCCTATGAGCACAGCCTATTACTAAACCGCCACCCATTCTTCGTGAAGATCTCCATAGTCGTGGTCTCCAAAGCTCGACATGCGTATGATATAGTGACTCTGTCCTCCTTCTGAAGCAGCGCCCAGAGTCTTATCCAGTATGTCGCCCTGAAAAGGACCTGCAGACAAGATTGTTTAATTGCTTTATTAAAAACGATGTCATTTCTACTAAGCCACATGGCCCAACACACCGCACTAGCACCTGTGAGAATTAATTTCTTTTTCCTCCATCTTACACCTTGTAGCCATGACCCAAACATATGAATAATGTTATTAGGTTTATGTAGACCAAAGGTAGCATGAATTATTCTCCAAATTAACCTAGCCATATGGCATTCGAAAAAGAGATGTTGTATGGTCTCATTATTGCTACAGTAGCAACATTTCTCATTTCCATGCCAATTCCTCCTAGCTAAGTTATCTTTAGTTAGAATAACCCCGCGATGAAGGAGCCAAAGGAAGACTTTTACTTTTAGAGGAATCTTTAGTTTCCACACGGGTTTATTTATGGGAAGAACCCTTACATCTAGGATCGCCCTGTACATTGACTGGACAGAGAAGAGTCCATTTTTTTTAAGGACCACGTGAACATGTCTGGTTGCTCCACAAGCTGTATACTTGCTATCTTGGACACCATCTCATGCCACTTTAGAAGATTATTTCCCCTTAGAGCTCTTCTAAAAGAAACATTAAGAGGAGCCCCAAAATGCTTTTGTAGCAAAGTGTAGCAGCATTCGAGTACTTCTAAGATCCCTGCCGAGTAGTTATCTTGGTTAAATCTTCGGAGTGCTTCAAAGATGCCGCGAGGCTACTTTTTTTTTTTAGAAATGGAAATATATTTAATATTCCAGCCGCTGCATCCACCAATGCATATAGCTGTTCATTATTACAGAGAGGGTATCAACCAGAACCACAATAGTCTGAAAAAACCAAACTGAATCAACCCAAACCAATTCTATTACTAAAGCACCATCCATTTGAGGCGAAGATCTCCATGACCGTAGTTTCAAGTACACGGCACCCCGATGTAACTTGTGGTCGCTCTTCCTCCTTGAGCAGTAAGGACCAGGACCGGAGCCAGTATGTCCCTCTGTAAATAACCTGCATAGGAGTAACGGCTCTGCTGTTGTTAAAAATCACATCATTTCTACTTAGCCAAATCGCCCAACATAAAGACGAAGCCCCAACCAAAATTTTATATCTAAGTTTCTTTTGGACAGCAGATAACCATCCATCGAATAATTGATGAATGTCCGTAGGTGGTGTAATATTAAAAGAAACTCGTACTATTCTCCAAATAAATTTAGCTATTGGACAATCAAAGAAAAGATGCTGAATAGACTCATTCAGGTTGCAGTAACAACACTTTAGACTTCCCTTCCACTGTCTTCTTGCTAAATTATCTTTGGTTAAGATTACTCCCTTTATTATATACCACATGAAGATCTTAATTTTCAGAGGCATCCTCAATTTCCAGATTATGTTATTGTACGGAAGATTAATAGGTACCAACAACAACTTATACATCGATCTAACTGTGAATTGGCCATTTTGTTGCGGAGACCACACGAACGTGTCCTTTTGGTTATGTAGTCGAACATTTACAATCTTGGCTACTAGATGTTGCCATGCTTGTAATTTATTTCTGACTAAAGACCGTCTAAAAGCCACATTCAAAGGGGTCGATCGTAAGACTGTTTCCACAGTGGCACTTTTCTTCCTCACAATGTTATAAAGGTCTGGGTATTGATCTTTAAAAGGTGTAGGATCCAGCCAAGAGTCCTCCCAAAACCTAACTTGAGAACCATCTCCTAACTTGAACCTGCCCATTCTCAAAAGGTCATCTTTGACTTTCATCAAACCAGACCAGAAATGAGAATCCCCGGGCATATATTCAACTTGTGTGATGGTTTTATGCCTCAAGTATTTATTTCTAAGGAGCTTCTGCCAGACCCCGTCCTCATTAATAAGCCTGAAAAGCCATTTGCTAAGTAGACATCTGTTCTGTAGATTTAAATCTAAGATTCCCAAACCCCCATGTTCTTTTGGAGTGCATAGAACGCTCCATCGTGTCAATCTATACTTTTTCTTATGTCCCTCGTTTTGCCAAAAAAATCTGGATCTATAATAGTCCAGTCTCTTAAGCACACCCCGTGGGACTTCAAAGAAAGAGAGCATAAACATAGACAGGTTGCTAAGAACAGAGTTAATAAGAACCAACCGACCACCAACAGAGAGCATTTTTCATTTCCATCCACTTAGTTTCTTTTGGAACCTTTCCTCTACTTCTTTCCAATCTGAGTTTCGTAGCTTTCTATGATGCATCGGAATACCCAGGTATCTAAAAGGAAGTACTCCCATGTCACATCCGAAGATTTGTGAGTATTCACTCCCTAGATTCCTGGCTTCGCCATAGCAAAACATTTCGCTCTTATGAAAATTGATCTTAAGACCAGACAATTGCTCAAAAACACATAGCAAGAGCTTCATATTTTTTGCCGCCTCTAGATCATTTTCTATAAAGAGAATTGTATCGTCTGCATACTGCAGAATAGACAAGCCATCATCCACCAAGTGTGGAACTAGACCTTTTATAGACCCATTCTGTTTTGCACGGTCAATTAAAATCGCCAAGACATCTACCACCAGATTAAATAAAATTGGTGATAAGGGTCACCTTGTCTAACTCCTTTTTTTGTTTGAAAGAAATGTCCAATGTTATCATTAACTTTAATCCCAACAGACCCTTTGGTTGTTATTTGATCTATCCAAGAGTTCCACTTCGATGAGAAGCCTTTCATACGCAACACTTGCTGCAAGAAAGGCCATTTGACCCTATCATATGCTTTCTCAAAGTCTAATTTAAGAATGACACCACTTCTTCTCTTTTTATGCAACTCATGGATTGTTTCATGTAAAACCACTACACCTTCCATAATATATCTTCCACGCATAAAAGCTGTTTGAGATGGTCTAATCACCTTTTGAGCCACCAAATTAATCCTATTGGTGAGGACCTTGGTGAAAATCTTAAAACTGACATTTAACAAGCAGATTGGCCTATATTGTTGGATCTTAATTGCCTCATCTCTTTTGGATAAAAGAGTAATGACCCCAAAATTAAGGCTGTGGAGAGGTAAATTTCCTTTGTGAAATTCATTAAAAAGGTCCAAAAGGTCCGGTTTTATAATTTCCCAGAAATGTTGATAAAATTCCGCCGGAAATCCATCAGGACCAGGAGCTTTATTATGTTCCATCTGAAAGATTGCCTCTCTAATTTCTTTTTCACTGAAGACATCAGAGAGTAACTCATTCTCCAGATCAGAAACTTGAGGAATATCTCCTGTGTAAGCTTCATCTAGAGTGAAATGGTTATCCTCTGGGGATCCAAACAAGCTTTTGTAGTAATTAGTGATGTATGTTTTTAGATTATCTTCTCCTATAACAACACCTTCATCTTGTTCTAACTGATAAATCCTGGTTTTTCTATATCTACCATTTGCAAGAAGTTGAAAGTATTTCGTATTGTCATCACCATGCGTTAATCTAGTTGCTTTAGATCTTTGCAGCCAATACAGCTCCTCTTCCCTAAGCAACTTAGATAATTCAGCAGCAAGATAACTCTTATACTCTAACTCTTGAGAAGATAAAAGAACTACTTCAGATTTTCTATCAAGATTATCCAGGTGTTCTAGCAGGAAAGATTTTTTCTTCCTGTTTTCGCCTACTAAATTCTTAGCCCAACCCCTCAGATGTCTGCGAAGGGCCCTTATTTTATTTTGCCATCTCTGCATAGGTGCATTACCCCGAGTCTCTCTCTGCCACACCCCAGCTATCATATCCTGAAAGCCATCCTTTAGCAACCATCCCAATTCAAACTTAAATTGGTTTCTGTTGCCTCTATGCGTGGCTTCCCCAGTATCTAGCAATAAAGGTGTGTGATCCGAAAGTTCTCTCGTAAGCGCCTCCACAGTAGATGTGGGATATTTTTGTTCCCAATTCCGTACTTACTAAAATCCTATCCAGCTTTTCAAAAGTTGGTACCACTGCTGAACTTGCCCAAGTGAACTTTCGACCAGAGAGCGCCAATTCTCTTAGGTTCAACGATTCAATGCAAGCATTAAACAACAGCGGCCACCGACTATCAAATCTGTCATTATTCTTTTCTGCCGGGTTTCTAATGATATTAAAATCCCCACCAACCATTAGTGGTAGATTCTCTACACTGCAAGAATTAACAAACTCTGCAAGAAAGGTATCCTTTTGTTCAGGTTGAGCCGCACCATAGACGGCCATTAAAACCCATCGGAATCCATCGCATTTGTTTCTGACATGAAACTTAACAAAGAAACTTCCCACAAAAAAATGGTCTACCACAAAAACCTCTATATTTACACCAAGCAAAATACCACCTGACCTACCTCTAGGTGGGATCCAATGCCAGAAAAACTCTCTTCCACCACAATAAGCACTCAACATGTCATCAGTAAAGTCCCTTTTGTGTGTTTCAAGCAAGGCAATGAAGTCAAGATCCTTTTGGACAGCAATATCTCGAAGAAAATTAGTCTTAGCCAAGTCTCGAAGACCTCTGCTATTCCAAAAAACTCCTCTCATTTAAGAACAGTTTGTTTTTTAGATGCAGGTCCTTTACGAGACTGCTTTGAGCCAAAATTCCTCAAGGTTCTATCCTTTGCTGTCGCTGATTTTTTATGTAAATTAAAACCAAGATTTTGATCTAGACAATTATCATCCATTAGCTCCTCTGTTAAGTCCTCACATAGAGGACCAAGAGCCAAATGGTCAATCTCATCGTCTGATTCATCTACATCTAACTGACTATCCTGACAGGGTTGTGAAACAGAAGGAAGCTTAAATCTCTCTTTCTCTACCAGTTTCATAAGCTTAACAGAAGATTGAACAAAATTAGCATCTTTACCAATAGAGACACCTATGTTCTTTACATTTTCTGTGATATGCTTATCAGAAAAGGACAGAATTGAATTTTTTAAAAGCTTACCTTCATCCACCTCCAGGTTCTTTTTTGCGACAAGTCTTGCCGCCCTTTCAATAGAATCCTCATCTACAGAAGCTTCACGCCTTTTGCTTCTCCTGAGCGGAGTGGCAATGTCATCAAAAGCCCTTGTAGTTTGTGGAGTCACAAACCCGTCCTCCATCAACCCCGTAGAAACACCTCCTCTGGCCTGCTCAACATGTTGTGCTTCCTTAAGCCCCGCTAATGCCCTCTCCAAAAGAGGGCCTAGGGCCGGTGAAGGATGCATAGATTCAACATGAGTACCCGTGACAACCTGGTCATCATTAGCACATATACCCGCCATATCCTGAGTATCGGCTGCAAGACG
Organism: Urochloa ruziziensis; assembly: GCA_015476505.1. Lineage (NCBI taxonomy): Eukaryota > Viridiplantae > Streptophyta > Magnoliopsida > Poales > Poaceae > Urochloa > Urochloa ruziziensis. The sequence continues at coordinate 31,106,475 of CM027126.1, read as the reverse complement.
TGTCACTCCATCATCCAGCTCCAAAGATGCATCACTGCCCTCATTGCCGCCTAAAATCATCTCTGCAGCCATCACAGGGACACTCCCATCCCCCAAATCATCCAGCAGATCATCCTCATCAAAGTCCTCCAACGAACCATCCCGCTGTTGTTCACCTGAAGGATCATTATGTTTGTTCAAAGATTTTGAAGAGGATGAATCCATTTTTGGTTTCTTATTTGCCTCCTCCATCTCTGTATCAGCATTATGATTTGGGTTATCATCTCCATCCTCCTCCTCCTCTTTCTTCTTGTTCTTCGCTGCACCGCTGTTTGTCCCAAATGGTTCAATCGCAAAACGCAGCTCAAAAAACCTTGTGCCAATGACACAATCCATCTTATTAGGTACGAGGGTTGGATTAAGCACCGCCACTTTGAATCTACCAAAGTTGCTTTTCCTTGTTGTGACCATATCAACCTTAACTGTGGCTCCAAACATAGTTCCTAAAGCCCACAACACCTCATAAGTTCTAAGCACCCTTGGTAAGTTGACTGTCCTCATCCAGATGGCTGGGAGTTCATGCCCAAAATATTCCTCCTCCTCCTCAAACTTTTCGAATATTAGTCGAGTGCCATTTTTCAAATCCGCCGAGCCGAAGTTAATGGCACGGGTATAATCGACCTTTGAAGGGAAAGGTACCCTCCAGGCATTTGAAGCATGTAATTGAACATCCCAATCAAATTTTCCTGAAAACAACCTTTTCAAATGGCCAATTAGCTCCTCTTCAGTCAAAGATCCGCCCTCCACCTTAATGAGAGCTGTGTTACTTTCCACCTTGGACACGGGAATAGGACCAAATGGGATGTGATAGAAACCCAGGTCATCCACAGCATATCCAACTGCGACTGCAACCGGTCTCGGTTTCTTCTTCAATGGGCACCTAGCAGCCACATGTTCATCACTCTCACAAATATTGCAGAACAAGATTGTGGAGCATTCCGCTATCACATGACCTTTAGAGCAACACTTGAAACACCAAGCATCTTCCGGTTTACCTTTCCCTTTCTTTTTCTTCCTTTTCTCTCCAGACAGCTTGTTCTCACTATTCGCATCAACCTCCACTTCTTTGCCCTCTCTTCTCTGAAACTCCGGCTGATGTGGCGTAGGTTCTGGCTGAGTACCTGTCAGAATATTAACAGAGCCACTTGGTTGGTGGATAGCTGTACGAGCCGGTGCATCACTAGGCATGCCATGGCGGCCAGTAACCCCCTGTCCTGCCATTCGTTGGTGTTGCTGCCATTGAGCATTGTTATTCACCTGCACTTCCATACCACGACCCACCATATTTGCACCCCCTAAGTACTGCTGTCCTGCAATATCCTGAGGTGCTTGGAACTGTCCACCATGTGGAGTGGTAACAGCTCCCCGACCCCCATAGCCACGGCTCAAACTATTTCTTCCTCTTCCCCTGTCACGGCCTCTTCCTCGCTGCCTCGGAAAACCTCTCCCTGTCCCATAACGACCAGAACCACCATGACCAGTGCCTGGGCCGCTGTCTTGATGTAAGGCTTGAGGGTGATGCACATGAGCACCTGCCGAGGTCGATCCTTGGATGAAGCCTTGTTGCTGCATAGCACCAAAACCTTGCCGTTGCTGTGGAAATCCATTACCAGGAGCCATCCACTGCTGTCCTCCCTGAAGAACACCCCCACCAGAACCACCAGGACCCGAACTCCAACCTTGAACCTGCTGAAACTGAGCATTGCCAGCCCCCTGAAAATTCCCTTGAAATCCAACTCCACCGGCAGCCTGAAAATTCGGACCTCCAACACGTCCGGCCATGAAGTTCCCACTGGGAAAACCGCCCTGGGCCTGATTGTTGAAGCTTCCTTGATGTTCACCATGGCCGCGCAAACCAGCTCCGTCCATCGCCGTGCCGTGAATGAGCACGTCGGCGTAGGATGGTTTAACGGAATTTAGGGTTTTGGTTTGGTTGCTGCCGTCGGCGTCTTGGCGAAACTGAGCCGGTAGCGTTCCTCTGCGTGAGAGAAGTCTCCCCACAGCAGATCGCAGGCCCACTTGGACCCAAGACGGGCCTGATTTCAGCCACACCTGACGCGACCGTTCACGGCCCACCGAAGAAACCGGATCGGGATCGGGATTTGAAATTTGAACCCCGTCGCCCTCCTTCGGTCGCCGTACTCCGCCAGCGCGCAGGCGTGGATCCATCTTCACCGGAAAATCCCCCAAGGTCCTCAATGGTGATGTCCTCCGCGGCGGTAGCGGTCCTTGCCAAGCAGTACCCACAGAGTCGCGACCATTCTGTAGAGTCTTGAAGATCTTCCTCGCTAAGCCCGTTGGTCGATCCATGGACACTGGAGTAGCAGCCGCCATTGCCTTTGCCTGCACCGATGGACGATCCACAATTGAGGAAGCCGCTGCCATTTCCTCTGAGGTGTACCCTGCCTGCTGCGCAACACGAACCAAAGATGCCGTAGAGATTGAAGCCGGTGTAGAGGTTGAGATTGGTAAGACTTCATCGCCGTCGCCCCAAAACCTGGATGTCGATCCCCAAGGTCTCTGCCCAAAAAGAGGATCGCCATTACCTGGTAGAAGCCGTGCCGGCGTAGCCCACCCATTCTCACCTTCATCCGGCGTCTCCTCCGCAATACAGACTTCTTCCTCCGGCGAGAATCCCCCCGGTTGCCGTGTACAGCCTTCTGAGCCCAAGGTGGCCGCCCACCGGCGACGAACTTCGCCGACGGCCGCTATCCTCAGACGGCGCCCTCTCATCTCAGGGAGTAATCACCACATAGCGACTATCATGTTTCTATTGATCCTGGATTTCGCTGTGAATTGGTTGTGTCGATGCCGCGAGGCTACGAGGAGCTCAAATCTTCATAGTTTTGAAACTTTTAATATTTGCCTTAAAAAGTCATCAGTTATGGATGTCGATCATCAGCCCTCGAGCCTTGAAATGATTAACGCAATCAATTAAGAATTAAGAGTGTATCCTTAGGTTGTCGATCGAGTAGTATTTGGGCCGGTTCCGCCCTTTGGTACCGAATTAGAGCACCTAAAGAAATAAAACGGAATGAGCATCCTTGGAGGTTGTCGATCGATGTGGATGAGCCAGTAATTTGGCAGGATCAAAGTGACATAACCCCCGCATCCGTCGTCGGGACCAAAAAAAAAATCGCGCGAGGCATCATCTGCCGTCGTCAACGCTGCAGCTGACCCCACTGCAGGCCTCGACGATCCTGCTGGTTGTAGCGCGGGCACGGAGGAGGACCACGAACACCCTCCGCTGCTGGTTTCATCCCCGTCGCCACCGCTGCACACTCGCGATCCTCTTTCTTGGACGACTCTGCACTCTTCTCCTATCCACTCTCCTCCGCAGTGGCATCATGTGATGCCCATGCCCACGATGGACTACCTGCTAGGGTACGACGGCCAACAGATGGTGTTCCAGTCCTTGCCACAGGCTCTGTCACCGAAGCCGCTCGATGCGCTGTGGAACTTCGATGAACAGGAAATTTCAGCTATGGAGATTGGCTCTGATCCTGATCCTGTGGAGGCCAATCCGATTATTGCTGCAGCACATGTGCCCGCGCAAGGCACCGACTCCGGTAAGTTGTAATGGATTCCTAAATCCTAATTTATTTATTACTCCTATTCATGCTGTTCGTTAACGAACAATCTGTTCTGTCCCCGGGGGTGCCCACTGTAGGAGGAAATCCTGGATCGCCAAGTGTGAGAGGAGATCAAATCAACCATAAATGGACTGTTCAAATCTCCCGCAACGGAGAGAGTTCAGATACTTCTCGCCTGCTCAGGGAGAGGATTATACAGGCCCTCTGTAACTTCAAGGGGTCAACTGATCAACACCTGTTAATTCAGGTTTGGGCACCTTTGAAGAACTTGGACCGCTACATGCTTACCACATCCGGACAACCCTTTCTCACTTACCAACGGAGTAGCAGCGGGCTGATTCGGTTTAGGGAAGTATCCACGATGTATAGATTCGCTGTAGATGACCGAATGTACTGCCAGAAAATTCCAGAGAGGACACCAAATGTGCAGTACTATTCTAGCACCGAGTACCCTCTACTCAACCATGCCATAATTTGCGACGTCCATGGTGTTCCTGCGCTGCCAGTGTTTGATCCGTCTGCGCAGTCATGGGCTTGTGCTGTTGAGTTTATATGGACCTCCAAGAAGATCAACTATGACAATGAGGTTGACACGATGTGCAAAGTACTTGAGGTCAGGATCATCATCTTTCCTTATTTCTTTTATGACTATTTTATCCTTATGGTCTCTCCCATTCTGACATTTATGAGTCAATACATGAAAATGCGACATATCTAACCAGTTTCATTTTTCATACAACCCCATGTGTCAACAGGTTGTTAATCTCAAGGGCACTAATATACTGGAGGGTTCAAGTATCCAGGTGTGCACACCAACAGTAGATAACCGTTTAGTTTGGTTTTTGAATGAGACTTGTTCCCTTTTCTGTTTAAAGAGCCTTGTTCCTTTTTGTTATTTACAAATTGCTCCTATCACTTGTTCCAGATATTTAATGACAGCCGTGAAATTGGTCTGGTGGATATATGGGAGGTCCTATCAGTCATATGTGAAGAGCACAATCTGCCCTTGGCCCAAACCTGGGTTCACTGCAACCACCGGGATATGGATGATTGCATACTTGCGAGTGATGTAGCATTCCACGTTATTGACCCTCAGATGTGGGGATTTCGAGATGCATGTGTTGAACATCACCTACAGCTGGGACAAGGAGTACCTGGAAAAGCACTTCGCTCTCGCACACCATGCTTCTCCAAGGATGTCAGGATGTTTACAACACTGGAGTATCCCCTTGTACACTATGCACGAAGGTATCGATTAGCTGGTAGTGTTGCACTGTGCGTACAGAGCTCTCGCACCGGGAATGATGACTATATACTGGAGTTCTTCCTGCCGCCTGATTGCGTAGCCGATGATGATCAGAAGGCAATGTTAAGGTCTATTTTAAGTTTTCTCACACAAAGTAATGGCAGATTAAGGGTAGTCGGTGATTCTGACATGAGTACAATTTATTCTCAAAGTCTTTTGCATGCCGATGGGAGTGAAAAACCCAAGAATACAATTTTCCCAATCTGAAGGTTTCCGTTGTTCATTGGTCCGGAACAATACTCATGACTGTTTGGGAGTCCAAAGACTAAACAAAAGGAAGAAAGGAGTTTCAGTGAAGCAGTACTCAAGGGATGTTTCAGTATCCAAGTTCCACTTTAGTATGGAACCTACTCCAGAATCAGGTACCCGGGGCCCAGGGTCTGCGTTGAAATATTGCAACAATGTCCTAGTTTCTGCCTCTACTCATAGTACTCTGCACCTGTCAAGGAATGTGGGCAATGAACCCTAATGAACATAGAAGCAGAGTCTGAGGCCTCGAAAAAAATCCAAGGACCTTCTTGCTCGCAGTCACTACAGATCAAAGAAACTTCTGAAAACCCCATTTATCCTTTGACTATAAATAATAAGAGTGGGCTTGACATTGACCTCATTGCCCCAAGTAATAACAAGGATATGGAAGTTGAACCAGGTGATGTGCCAACAAAGAGAAGAAAGTTAAAATCAAAAGCATGGCTTCATTTCACAATGGTTAATGATTCTGGATTTGTTAAGGCGAAATGCAACCACTGCGGCAAGCTGTATAAAGCTGATCCGAAAGTAGATGGTACTTCTCGCCTACTGAAGCATTTGAAGGTTCACCCTACGGAATTATCTGCCAATCAAGGAGCCAGCACCCACAACCAAGGCAAATATCTGCTGTCTGAATGCCAGGAATTGTGGATGACAAAGTGCCTAATGAGGTCATTGTGCTGGATTCTCAATGCTCAGGTTCGATAAGATCTGTGCCTGGCCCCCTCTGGTCATTCCTGAGGTGCTCTGCTTAGTTATCTTCCATCTCCAGAACTTCAAAGTCTACCGGTTATCTGCATATATATTTGCTTTCTTCTTTGCATCCTATCTGTTGTGTAATTAACTGCATGTTCATTTCTTCTTCACCAGTTTATATTGACAGTATTGCAGCCTTCACAGGTCCTTGTATCCATGATTTAATCTATCATTCCCTTCTACTGTATGTTGAATATTTTCAGGCGACACAGTTGGTATGATGTCTAGAATAGAAGAACAATTGCTCATAAAGATTAACTCAGCACCGGAGCAAGAGGTTCTAGTGCAGATCGAAGATGTGGTCTTACAGAAGAAGGTCATGGAAAGCCTAGCAAATCCAAACTTGGGTGATGGACCACAAAAATACTTGCAAGATGATGTAAGTGCGTTCATTTAGGTTTATTGTCCATTAAAGTACACATGCTGAAACCAACTGAACTTCACTTTTGGGGGGCCTTACTTGACCAACCTCTTATGTGCAAACACAGATCATCGATGCATGCATCCACATTTTAAAAGACAAAAACAAAGATGGTGTGAGGGCTCATGGAAGGGTCTTCATGGAGACTAGCTTCGTATGCCAACTTCTACATAAAGCTGCATGCTCTATTTATCCGATAAGAGGTCAAGAGATTAAACAACACGAAAAGTATGGGACTGAGTACCTTAAGCATGACATGGTAACACTAAGTACCCTGCCTCTCCATTTTCGTTTTGTTTTTGTAGGAACATTTAGTATGTACACATTATCGTAAAACATTTTTATGTTTGTTGTAGATTTTCCTACCAATAAACCAGAATTGTAATCATTGGTACCTTGCGGTTATCAACTCAAAGAAACAAGAGATACATGTGCTTGACTCCTTGGGAAATCAGCTTCAAGAACGTGAGGAACTGAAGTATACAGTACGCACGCTTTCTTAATATTCACATTCATTGCTCAAAACAATATGCTCGTACTCCACTGTGTTTACAAAATCACATCACATTGCTTGCTAACAGTTGAAACAAATTGAACAATGCTTGGAGCTTGCCAGTAACGAAGTTCAGTTCACTAACTGGCCAGATTACGGAGTTGCGACTTGGGATGTCATACAAGAAAATCGGATACCAAAGCAAACAGACATGTACATGAAAACCTCACATCTATAATCAATAAGTTATTTCAACATGTCACATTTTAATACCTGTCATTCTTCAAGGTCATCCTGCGGACTTTTCATGATCAAGTATATGGAGTACTGGACAGGGGAAAAGCTGAGCAAAGAATTTACACAGGTAACTTATTACCACTATTGGTATTCTTTTGCAATGAAATGAATGACTGAAATATATACTTCCTTTCAACTAAATCATATATCATGTATGCAGGCCGACATAGACCTTTTCAGGCGTAAATTAGCATGTGAATTGATGAGCACTCCACTCAACAAGGCTGGCAAGTAAATGGCTGCCTAGCAATTCGCTCACGACGAACAGATTCCTCAATGATAATTCCTGATCGGTTCTGCGATTGTTATCTTCTGTTCCTGGTGAGCTTGTAGCCTCAGCTTCTACTGTAGCCAAAGTGGCATATTTACTTTCTGCACCCTTTTAAGTAGCGTTGCCTTCGCTGAACTGCGACAACCCTTTCTCTCCGTCCCAAAATGTAAAACGACCATATCTAAACTATAAAAGGACGACAAAATTTTGATGTCAAATCTTACATCTTAGTATTATACCTCTTACACCGTCGGATTTTATGATAATCGAACACTCCAGATTAATCTAAAGAGATCATCTTACATCTTACTCTTAAAATGCCTACACCGTTGGATTAAATGATCGAACGCTCTAGATTAATCTAAAGAGTCCATATTGACTACATGACTAATTTAGTAAAAATTTTTAGAACACGTGTCTGTGATACGTGCCCTTTTGCTAGTTTACAAAAAACATGCATTGTGACTAACATATCTTTGTTTTCTGTTCTGCACACTCCTGTAGGTTGTTCCCTTAGATTGTTTACTCCTTGTCTGGCTTTTATTAGAATACCGTGACCTTACAAGTTGCAACTCCTTGTACACTTGTATTTAGGTCTGAATGTAGTACTCTGCTCTGGGTTGATGTTTGTCACATGTATAAGTTATATAGATAGTTTTCATCGACGAACATTGATTCAATATGCAACGAGATACTCCGATTTTTTTTCATTTTTAGTAAAAGCAATAAATCATCCCAGATTTTGAGAGAAAAGCCTTTCAATAAACCCTTCAGCTTTCTAATTTATTCTATTGGACAAATCTGCACCCTTGGATTTTCTAAATTTTCACTTCGGACTCTTTACCACCTTCATAGCGCCCTCAACTCAATAGAGCATTTTTCTTTTACATTCTCGAGTCTCTTACAAGTTACAAGCAGTTTGGCCATGGGCGGCTCTCAGCCGCAACCTGCTGGTGTTGGGCGAGGGCAAAAGTCAATTCCCTGGTCCCTCCATTCCCTGTCAGGTGGGACCAATAACATAGGATCATGTCTATTCTGTGTCGGGTTCTTAAAAGTTAAAAGTGGCCAATGCAATTTGTTCATCATGGCGTAGAGTCTGGATTCTAAGATTCTATAGATGCTCTGCTATTGAAAACTGATGGTCCTTCAATAGACGCTTCACTAATTTTGGGTCACAAACAGACATGACGAACAGAGATATTGCCAAATACTGGAGAATTTAGTTTGTTCGAAATGGCAGTTTACAGCCACAAAGACAGGCTACATTATACTCAACACAAACAACAAGAGAAGTATAGATAAAATACCATCAGATGCAGAATACTAGCCCTACCTAGAATTACCATCTAGTTCACTCAACCTGTGCCAGTTCACGTGTCTTACCTAGAGTTCAGATCAAGCTCCCCAGATCTGCGCCAGTCTTCTTGCCCATCTGAGTTCCCATTCTCGGGTTCGTTCTCATCGTTGAGGAAATCCTCAGATGGCTCTTCATCATCTCTCTGAGCATTTCCCCACCATCTTCACCCTGTTCTTGTTCCATGCCATGAGTAGGGCCATCCTCCCCGTGTGAAGCCACAGCACTGGCCCGAATAGGTCCATGATTCATCATCTCAGTGTGCGCTTGTGCCTCAGCCCGAGCATGCTCCATTGCCATCCGCATCTTTGCTTCGGCTGCCTCGCGACCGGCTTTCTCCCTCGACTCCATCTCTGCCCTCAGTGCCAGCATAGCATGTTTTTCCTCCTGTAACAAGGCTTGCTCCAGCATGAGCCGCTCCTCCGATCTGAACTCACCAATGGCCCTTTTCTTGGTCATTATGTTGTATGCCAAAACCTGCTTCTCAAAAGTTGTTGTGAACTCAGAAATCTTCACCAGAATGTTATGGTCCCATTGCTGAAGGCGAGAAGGAATCTGGCCAGATGTATCGCTGTCGAGGATTCTGTCGTCTTCTTCAGCCTCATAGTCCGCAACAACATGGTAAGCCAATAACCTAATTTGACAGAAATGGAACAGATTATATAAGTAATTTCATATGTGGAAGTTAATACAGAAAGAAATAAAACAATTTAGACCACCTCCGACAATGATACATCAGCTAGCTTCTAGGAATCCAACTCATCATTTTCCTTACATGGAAGAGAGAAGGTGAGGAGAGGGAGTGCACTATCTCATCTACAAGAGCTAGCTCATAGAGAGAAAGTGAGCTCCATACTTTATTGACGAGAGAGGGGTTATGGGACCCAAGAACCTTTGAGCAATTTGCTATTAGATAAACCATTGGAGATGTAATCTTTTAGCTATCTCTTATATGAGATGGACAAGCTTAGAATTAGTGTACTAGCTCAACCATTGAAGGGCTTAGAGACAATAACACACCACAATCTAATCAGTTCCAATTGAATATGTAAATAAGTGGAATTATCTATATTCAGAGTCTACCCTTCTGTCCTTCAACATAGAACAATTTATGAGGTGAGAAGGCATGCGTTATCTTATAAGAAGGAATCCATTCTAGAATTCAGCAGTACCTAAATGATAATGCATTCAGTTTAGAACATGTGCATTCCCTTTTTTTTGAGTAAAATGCACTGTGGGTCCCTAAACTATTTGTGCGGTGTCATCCAGGTCCCCAAACTCTGAAAACGACCATTTGGGTCCCTAAACTCTTTAAGGGGGTCCATCTCGGGTCCCAAACGCGCCACGCGAGCACCTCAGGCTGATGTGGCATGCCACGCTGGAGAAAATAGGCCACCTTGGTCAACAAATTGCAAAAAGGGCCTCCCTCCCTACGTCTCTTTACTATCATGCCCTCCTCCTTTCTCCCCCTTCCCCTCCCTCCCCCTCTCTATCTCTTTCCCCCGCCGGCGGCACCCTCCGACGGTGGAGCTCGCCTGCGGCATTAGTGAGGCCCGCCCGCATGGTGGCGGAGCTCGGCCCGTGCGGCCGACGGCAGGACACGCTCGTGGGCGGAGCTCAGTGGTGGTGAAGGGGTGGCCGGCGGGCAAAAGGCGGATCCGGCGGCCGCTCAGGCCAGCGGCGGCGCGGGTGAGGTGGGGCTCGGCCGGCGTATCCAAGCTGAGCAGCAACGAGTCAGCGGATCTGAGCTGAGCAAGGAACCGGGCGCGAGGCGGAAGCAGCGGCGATGGCCGGCGAGCAGCGCACCCGGTCACGTACCAGCAAGCGGCAGGAGTAGGAGCGGCGCGGTCGAAGCTCGAGTCAAATCAGAGGAGGAAGGGAGGACTACAGCTCCTCTACGGCGGCGGCGCCTCGTCGTCTTCTCCGCCGGGCTGGAATCGAAGCGGAGGAGTCGGCGGCCCCTCTGCCCCCCCCCCCCCCCCCCCCCCCCCTCCCAACACGCTAGCTATGCCGGTTTTCCCCTCCGCCCAGGCCGACGCCGGCTCTCCCGTCCACACGAGCCATCGCCGCTTCTTCCCTCCACGCAGGCCCTGTAGATCGACCCGCCGGCGGATCCAGGCAGAAGAAGGAGAGGCGGATGTGCCCAGGGAAGAAGGGCAGGAGGGAGAGAACAATAATGCTTAGGGGGGTTTGTGTTAAAATTCAAGGGTAAGTGTGAAAGTGGATTCTGTTCGGGGGCTTATTGCATATTTTATCCAACATGGTGCCAAAGTGGCATGCCACGTCAGCCTCAGGGGCTGATTTGGCACGTTTGGGACCTGTGATGGACCCCTTTACAGAGTTTAGGGACCCAAATGGTCACTTTGAGAGTTTGGGGACCTGTTTGACACCACGCAATTAGTTTAGGGACCCTGGGTGCATTTTACTCTTTTTTTGTTGTTTTGAAACTGGAATATGTGCAGTCCTTAAATTGATGATGGCTACTTAAGCAGATGACCTTTTAGTCTCTACATATTTACATAAATGATAAATGTATAATCTTCTGATACAGTTATTGAAATTGCAATGTACTGAAAGTCTGAAACTGACAATTTAGTCATGTGGAAGATATGATACAAGATCCTGTCGACAAGGTTGAATGTGTAGGAACTCAGATCATTGTTCTCAACAATGTTATTAAAGTAATAATTACTAAACTTTATACAGTGCCCACAGTAGAATACTTTATACGGTTACCTATATCTTGTAATAATCAACACTCAACAGTTTGTGCATTTTCTTTGAATAATATGAGTGCTAATACCAGAGCATTGTGTTCTAGAAAAATGGCATGGTGCTGCCTACAACCCTGTGTTCTGCCTCACGAGCTATGAAAAATTGACCGTTACTCCAAGATTCTAAGGTGTGTAGAACATCAGTTACACTCTTGTAGTCCTATTATATGTTAGTGGCGTCTCTCACGTGCAAGATAATACTTGGGTCTAATAGCTAAGATCTTAGAAGTGTTAGGATCAAATTCAACTTAAATAATAGTAAACAGTAATCCATTATTGAAACTACATTCTGCTACTAATTTAACATATGCCTTGAAAAGATCACGCAAGTTTCACAAGATTACAGAAAGACAACCAAAATGAAGCACATAAGAAATAATTGTCTGTTAAAAGAAAATGGAAGACAAAAGAATTACTTACTAATGGATACCAGTATACTACCATTGTCATGAAAGCACATAAAAAGTGCTTAGCGGCATACACCAAGAAGCAATACTATGATTGGATTCACGCAAATCAAACAAAACCCATGCCTACAATGTCATGGGTACAAATATAAAAATGTATATATATTTACAAAACTCACAGTGGAGCGCATTTCACATTAAAAGTACTAAGTGTCAATTAATATTATTAACAGAATAATGCTAATCATTTACATATTTTGATTCATATCAGTGCTTACTGACCAACTGAGAACAGCATGTTCTATTGATTCATTATCCTACAGAAGAGTATCAATGTTTACGCCTATAAGACAGAAGCAAATATGATGTTATACATAGTTTGTTCTCAGTCACATGTGTACATTCCTTTTATGAAACCAGACCATATGATTATTCATACTGTAACATGATGGTAGGAAAAGAACATCTATTTGAACAAGCCAACAAAGTATCTTGCTATATGAAAATGATCCACAACTATTTGATAAAGAGACACCAGCCTACATTCAAACAATCAACAAGTAAGCCAAACAATTTCTAGTGTCCCAAGTCATAACGGAACTTTTGCTCTGACACTCAAGCACAGAAATGTGCTAAAAAAAAGGAGAGCAATAATAATACAAATAAACAATGAAAAACAGGGAGTCAACATGCAAAGTAAGTGCACTCTCTTATTGTGGACAGGGAGTAAGGTGGGCAGAAGTGACTAGAAACATTCGTGGCGTGAAAGACATGTACAATAAATGGGTTCCATTTCATCGAGTTTCGCATATAATAAAACCATAAAGCTACAAATAGGTAAGTGCAAACGAACAGAGATTCTCAATTCTAAACACTGAATGCAGAATACATAGATGAAACTCAAGTGGGAACATATCAGGTGCAAACCAACCCCTCCGTGTAAACCAACTGGAAGGGGGGATTTGCAAAAGTTTAGATTAGGGGCGGGCGGTTAACTGTAAAATTATCCAACCCCCATGTTTGCAAATCCCCCTCCCACTCCCCCCCCCCCCCCCCCCCCCCTTTCTTCCAGTTGGTTGCACGGAGGGGTTGGTTTGCACCTGATATGTTCCCAACTCAAGTACTCTAGTAAACAATAGCAATTAATTCAACTTCTTGTAATTGTCAAAATTCTAAACTTATCTTCCAATAACCTGCTTTTAAAAAATGATTTGGATGAAATTCCTATGATATTTTTATAACTATTATGCAAATGGTTCTCTGTACAGAGATTACTTCCCAAACCTGACATTGAATGGAATTCTGTACAAAAGAAATTTATTTGCAAAAATAAGGAAAACATAGTTATGTGACATTACAACAACATGCAGGGTAACTAAATTGCATATAGTTCTGTAAAACAAAACCTCCCTTTCATAAGGCATCCACAGTTAACTGAAGTTCATCTGCTTATACTCTGATACGGTATAAGCCCCCAATAGCAATACCTGATGGTACCGTGTGGTTTCACAATGCCATATAACATCGGAACAAATTCGCAAAACTGGAAACACACCTTTGAACGGAAAAAAAGAACACTGAATTTTCTTTCACAAGAGATATGCTATAATTCAGTGATGGCTATTACATGCAGACTTGAAAGGTCCAATTGCAGTATATAGAATGCAGTGTGATAAACTTACAAGTCCATACAGCATATAAAGGTTAAACAGAAGAGGCAATTCTAACGAGAGGAAACAGCAAAAAAAAAAAAAGGACAGTGCATCAACAAAAATTAATCAGATTTGGAAGGTCAACAATAAGCACAGCACCCAAATTCTGCATCCAGTGGACCGAGCATCAATTCGCATTATATTAGAGACAAAAAAAACGATATTTTGACACTCTCCCTAACCTCAATTGCCGCTTTAGGAACCTAGGGATTTCCAAATCTGCGGCTAACCCACACAGTTTCCCTAACCTCTCTCCCCTAGGTCACAGACCCTCAAATCAAGCGAGACACCCTGTAAAATAGAGATTCGGAGACTACAGATCGAGATTCGGATCCCACATCGGAATAGGAAAGTAGGAAAGATTTGGCGCGAATGCGGCGGTGGCGCACCTGTTGACGGCGTCCTCGATGGACTGGAAGGGGGTCTTGATGTCGGGGTTGCAGACCCGCATGGCGTCCTGCAGCGCCATCTCCATCTCGGGGCTCCGGACCCTGGCCGCCTGGGCCTGGGCCTGCGCCTGAGCCGCCGCGGCCGCCGCCTGCTGCTGTTGCTGCTGCTGATGCGGCGACGCCTGCTGCGGCGCCCCCTGCGACGGCGATTGAGACGGCCCCTGCGAGTGGGGCGGCTGGGAGGGCTGCGGCTGAGGTTGCTGCTGGGGCTGGTGGAAGCGGAGCGGGCCGAGGGGGCGGAGGTGGGCGTCGATGTTGGAGGGGAAGCGGGACATGGCCTGCTGCGACAGCTGCTGCGGGTGGGGCTGACCCTGCGCCTGCGCCTGCTGCTGCATCAGGAAGAGCTGGCGCTGGAGCTGCTGCTGGTGCTGGTGCTGCGCTGCGGCGGCGGCCACGGCGGCGGTGGAGGTGGTGGGCGGAGCGGTGGGGTTCCCTCCGTCTTCCATGGTGGTGGCTGGTGGTGGGGCGGAGAAACAGGCCGGGACGGGATGGAGTAGCACGGGGAGTGAGTGGAGATTTGGGGAGAGGGAGAATGGTAACGGTGAGACCAACGAGGACCGGAACCGATGGGACCAAACCTTTCCGCAGGCCGCTGCCGATAATTTGCAAAGAATTTAACATTTCAAAATTCAAAGATAAACATTTCAATTTACGCAAACTTGGGAATTAAGACGCCGGGTACAAAGTTGTAATCCAGTGGACGCTTGGTTATCGATAGAAATTGACAGAAATTACTTTATGCGTCTTATTGTTGACAAGCGCGTCAAAAAAAAGTGTCGCTAATATCTAGAGTAAATCAAGAGAATATGTCGCCTCCAAGACTTTAAGCCAGTTAGATGAGTTCCACTACAAGAGATACTAATAATTAACTACAATCAGTGATTTCAGTTGTGGACTCTAGCAAATTAGCAGTGCTTATCCTCATATATAAATCAAATTTCACGATTTTTATATACACGACATTTATACTATCCGTTGACTAACATGAAACCAACGGCGCCATGGTACAACAAGCGAAGGGCATGGAACTACCCATCAAACGCCAATCAATGTTTTAAAGATAATAACTAAATAACTAATAAAACTTAATGTGGGATTCGTTTTATAACATAACATGCCTAATGAACTAAGAGTAAAATACGCTGGCGGTCCCTAAACTATTTCCGCGGTGTCATCTAGGTCCCGTTACTTTCAAACGCGTATTTAGGTCCCTAAACTCTTTATGAAGCGTCATCAGCGACCCAATCTGTCCACGCCAGCTACCGTCGCCCGATCTGGCGTGCCAACCTGGACTTGTGCTCACGTGCTTCTCGGGTGACACAGGGCAGGGGAGTGGATATATGCAATGGAGCCCCTATTTTTTACTCATTCCTCATTTCCTCACCCCTCACCTGTCGGGTTCGTCGAGGAGGGACGCGATTGCGCCGGCGCTGGCGATCATCGCCGGCGCGCGGTGGTACCGTCGGAGGGTTGTAGTGGAGCGTGGAGTCGTGGACCGCCAGCCCGTAGGACGGAGTTGACCCCGTCCGCAGGTTCCAATGGCTGCCAGGTTGAGGCAACGAGGAGAAGCACCACCAGACTATGGTGAGTAATCAAAGCCATCTACTTGCTTATCGTTGGATTAGGTTATGATTTTGAGGAAATTGGTCATCCATAGTGTGGAAATTTCAATTTTTACCTCTAGTTTCGGTGGTAGATTAGGGTTTTGGTGGATTTGGGGTTTTGTTGGGCAGAATTGGGGTTTTGTTTGGTTGAGATTGGGGAGTTCAACTAAAGCAGAGAAATTGGCTTGGTTGATGCAGGCATTGGGTCGGATTTCTTCACGCTTGAGGTTCATCACGGCGGATTTTTCTTGGGCCATGGTTCAACCCGGTCGTACATAGATGGCAAAGTGGCTTGGTTTGATCACTGTGATGCAGATACATGGTCTCCCCTATGGTTGGACGATTTCATAGTTCAGCTTGGTTATGAGAAAGGTGAAAACTTGAAGATTTATTGGTTGTTGCCTGGAAAATCACTTGCTGATGGTCTCAGGATTGTAGTGTCAGATGGGGACACCAATGTCATGGCCTCTCTGGTAGACAGGGTAAAGAACTTTGTTGTTTATCTTGATCATGATAGCCACATTTCAGGGAATATTTGGGAGGATATTGTTGAAAATCCTATATCACATTTGCCCAAGGTTTTGAGCCCAACGAAGACCTGTTATGTTGACAGAGCAGGACCTTCTACACTAAATGACACAGGAATTGACAGAGCAGGGCCTTCTACACATGATGACATAGGAATTGAGGTTGGCAATGAGATTGGCAGTCATGAGAGTGATGACAGTGAAGATTCAGACTTTCTAGACAGTGACTATGAGCTTGATGAAGGGGATGATGACCTGTTTGTTGATAATGTTGATGAGGATGTGGATGATGATTGTGGAAGCAAGATAAGGAAGGCCAAAAAGGCAGCAGGGAGCAGGTTTACAAGGCAACCCATTGCTGTGCAGATAGCTGAAGAGGAAGAATTATCGACTGATGAGGAAGGGTTGCAACTACCTGATTCAGATGGTGAAGTCTCATCTAGGAACAAGTTCAAGTCATTCAGATCTGAAGATATGGTCAATCCAACATTCAAGGTGGGCATGACATTCTCTTCTGTTGAGGAATTGAGGAAAGCAATCACTGAGTATAGCTTGAGGAACAGAGTTCAAATAAAGATGCCCAGAAATGACAGGACAAGGATCAGAGCTCATTGTGCAAATGATTGCCCATGGTACTTATATGCATCTATTGACAGTAGGGTTAAGTGTTTCTTGATCAAGACTTATGTTGGCCAGCATAATTGTCAGAAGGAATCGAGCTTAAAGAAGTGCACTGCCAAGTGGTTATCTGAGAAGTACATTGAGTCATTTAGGGCAGATGACAAAATGAGCCTACCCAACTTTGCAAGGACAATACAAAAGGATTGGAATTTGACACCTTCTAGAAGCAAAATTGCTAGGGCTAGGAGGATGGCACTGAAGGCCATATATGGAGATGAGATAAACCAGTACAACCAGCTATGGGATTATGCTCATGAACTGAGGAGATCAAATCCTGGAAGCTGCTTCTTTTTGAATCTTGATGCAGGTCACTTCAGTACCCTCTACATTTCACTTGATGCTTGCAAGAGGGGATTTTTGGGTGGGTGCAGGCCACTTATCTGCTTAGATGGTTGCCACATAAAGACAAAGTTTGGTGGGCAATTGTTGACTGCTGTAGGAATTGACCCAAATGATTGCATATTTCCCATAGCTATGGCTGTGGTTGAAGTTGAATCACTAGCTACTTGGAAGTGGTTCTTGGAGACTCTGAAGGAGGATCTTGGCATTGAGAACACCTATCCTTGGACTATCATGACTGATAAACAAAAGGGTCTAATACCAGCTGTTAAGCAAGTGTTTTCTGAGTCTGAGCACAGGTTTTGTGTTAGGCACATGTACCAGAATTTCCAAGAGCATTTCAAAGGTGAGATTCTGAAGGAACAACTATGGAGATGTGCAAGGTCTAGTTCAGTTAGCAAATGGGAGTACAATATGGAGAAGCTGAAGACTTTGAACAAAGATGCATATGATTGGTTGCAGAAATTGGAGCCAAACACATGGGTTAGAGCATTCTTCAGTACTTTTCCCAAGTGTGACATGCTACTCAACAACAGTTGTGAAGTGTTCAATAATTATATTCTTGAAGCAAGAGAGTTACCCATTCTTAGTATGCTGCAGAGGATTAAGTGTCAAATAATGACAAGGCATTACAACAAGCAAAAGGAGGCCGACAACTTTGTTGGTACTGTATGCCCAAAGATAAGGAAGAAAATTGAGAAGAATGCAGAGTATGCCAATTTGTGTTATGCCTTACCAGCTGGTCAGGGTGTTTTCCAAGTACAAGAGAGGGACTTTCAGTTTGTTGTTGATATTATTGCTCAACGTTGTGACTGTAGGAGGTGGGATTTGACAGGCATACCATGCAACCATGCAATTTCATGTCTTAGACATGAAAGAATTCCTGTTGAATCAGTCATTCCTCCTTGCTACTCAATTTTATCTTTCAATAAGGCATATGAAACAACATATGGCCCTGCAATGACATAACCTTGTGGGAAAAGGTAAATGGAGAAGAAATTCTTCCTCCTGTGTATGAGAAGAAGGTTGGGAGGCCTCCAAAAGCAAGAAAGAAGCAGGCAAATGAAGTACAAGGAAGACATGGGCCCAGGTTATCGAAGCATGGCACAGTGATGCATTGCTCATGGTGTAAAGGTGATGACCACAACAGAGCAACATGTAAATTAAGACAGGCAGGCATAAAACCCAATCCAGCAGCCTGTAGCAATGTACCACCACCACTTGTTGAAGAACCACTTGAAGCAATTCATCAGGAACATGTAATGCAAGATGACAATGAGATGCAGATTTCACAGCTTAGCAGCACCAGCATGCTTAGCCAAATGATGACACAGGTTAGTTGAACATTTTCATGAAACAGGTGATATTATTTGCTATCACTAACATTTTTCACTTCATTTCAGCCGACACTATCCTCAAAGGTGTAAAAGATTTCCCCCTTTGACCACGGCTTCTTCGACTTCAGCTCAACTACCCTTCGCCATTTGCAATCTGGGCAAATGATGAGCGGTGGCTTGCCTATCCCTCTGCGCCTGACCGAAGATGTCGATGTCGAACCCCCTTCCATTCACTCCGAATTGACGGATCAGAGCACGGGGAAGGATTAAGGAAGCACGGAGATGGCGAAGAGGGGCTAGGGTTTGAGCGCCTGTAGCCAGGTCCCTTTGGACTAGCGTAGCTCCTCGGTCTGAATGGGGGAAGACGATGGGATAGGATTTGTTGCTCAGCAATCTCTCAGGGGGCTATATGCAAAGGGACAGACGACACAAGTCCAGGTTGGCACGCCAGATCGGGCGACGGTAGCTGGCGTGGACAGATTGGGTCGCTGATGACGCTTCATAAAGAGTTTAGGGACCTAAATACGCGTTTTGAAAGTAACGGGACCTAGATGACACCGCGGAAATAGTTTAGGGACCGCCAGCGTATTTTACTCATGAACTAACTACTCTAATAGAATACAAATAAAAGTAGGATCAACAGCGAGGAAGCAGACTTGCCTCCTTTTCACAGTCTCTTTGCTTAGAGACTTCAATTATTTACCTTCCCCACTTTATAGCAAAAGAACTTAAAGAAAGCATGTACATATAACTAACAAAATACATCATGTAAAAGTAAAATGGTTCGAAAATTGTATGATAGGTATTACTCCCATCAAGTATATCCAAAAGTTTGAATAGTCCCTTAACTATTTCTATGTTAAATTTAATCCTAACTTATACCATTTGGTTCATTTTACCCCTTAACGCAATTTGTTCTTTTTATTTCTATATACACGATTTGAGTTTTAATTAAAAAATTAGAATACTAATGAACATTAAAAAATTAAAAAAATTGTCATTGTTTTCATATAGTTGATTAATTTATTATTAAATATCATGTCTATTAAAATAATGAGAAAAAAATGAAAACAACATGTTTTATGATCTGTATTGTCATCTCATAAAATTTGAACTTAAAACTCTAATTTTGTATAAACAAATAAAAAGGAAAAATTGCATTAAGGATAAATTGAACCAAATGCATAGTTTAGGAGCTAAAGTGAAACAAAAAATAGTTTAGGGGTTATATCTAGACTTTGTCTGATGAGAGAAATTTGGACTTTTTTCTAAGTAGATAACACTAGTAATTCTATGACACTAGCGTATGAATCATCAAAAATGGAGCTACGGATGAGAAGTTTATAGCATTCAAAGATGTAGATGATTTGCATTGAAATTGGGCAATGAAGTGATTTCATTTTAATAAATGCTTAGGACAGAGACAAATTGTGGGGACCCCTTATCCCGAGGTTCCCTAATTACCTGTATCAGGTCCTGGATCGGTCGCTGATACAGATCTTATCACATATTAGTATCAGAAGAGGTAAATAACGTATATTTTAAATAGATTTAACACCGTTTTTAGCTAGCGGGGAGCGGGCAGGCACTTCATTCCTCCACCGGAATGGCTGCAACACCTTCTCGCCCTGAAGGCCTAAACATGTAAGACAATGAAAGCAAGGGTGAGTATTCTGAAAAGAATACCCAGCAAATCCCACAAATTCAATAATATATATGAATTAAATTAATGTTAAAGGTCGGTCCTGGAGGGGCACTTCCTCCCTGCCAGTCCCGATGAACAATCCCGAACCTGATCAACGGTACCTTCGCCGTCTCAGGTTTCCCGTACAGAAACAGTAAAGACTAATCATCGGGGGCTTTGACTAAGTGGACTCTTGCCGGAGTCGCGGCTATCCAGATAGATTCTACACTCTGCAGAGGTCGTACTTATCTACCCCGCATTCGGTCGGCACGTACCGTGTACCTCGGTGGTACCGACCTACGAGACTCGTACCCACCGGTGACCACTGCTGGTCAGCATTCCCTAGGTCCAGCCACGCGCATACTGGGGGCTAAGCAGGGGCTACTAATCATCCGCATCGCGGATATCGACCCGGGTTTTTGATGAGCTCATCGGGCCTCTGGCCCTCAGGGTCTCTGACCCTGTATCCTAGTCAACCCGTGCCGCCCAGTCCCAACCCTCTGTCTGGGGCTGTCTCCAGTATACCCGTTTCCCGACTTGGCGCGTGCTCGACCCGGCACCAGGCGCTCCCCAGTTCGCCGGTCAGCACTGCGCCAATCATACGGCTCCTTGGGATGGATTACTAGGTTCAGCTGGTGGGGTGTGAATCAAGGCCTCACATAAATAGGCATTCCCGAAGGCTATGCCTTTTTGGCATGCAAGGTTGTACTGGGCACTAGAAAGACTCTCCCGTGAACCGGTCCTTAGCTGGGATCAGAGTGGCTCTTAGGACAGAATCCCCTTCCTTGGGATCTTCCTTCCACTCCCAGTCAGCATCCTATGACTACAGCGGGGCCAGGCATTCACCCACGTGATGCCTCCTTATAGCTTATGCTGCAAGAAAGGTAAACTTTAGTGATTAAAGTGATATTATTGGTGAGACTTGCCTTCATTGTCGTCCTTAGACGATTCTTACGCGGGCGTATACCATATGTTGACCGGGCTGGGCTTCGGGTCTTCTGGAGCTTCGACGTCTCGTCGGGCCCGGTCATGCTATCGATAAAACACATAAAATAACAATCAGTATAACAGTACATCAATCAAATCATAAAAGGGAAAAGGAATGGATAAAGGCGGGGATTCGAAGGATTCTTCTAAAGGCCGGGGGTTGGATTAATAACCCATTAATTATATTTTATATAATTAATGGATTAAAGGATAAGAATAAGAGAATTATTAAATAATTCCCTGGACGGTGGCTGGAACGATGATTAGCAGTATTTCGGGATTTATATGGATTTTTAGGGAATAAACCCCGAATGACTGATATGGATTTCTAGAGAATCCTTATCTGTCTTCGGGCAGCATGACGGTTAGGGTTTCATTGGTATTTAGGGGTTTGCGGGCGGTTGGCATGGTGACGGGGTTTTAAGCGGGTGTAACGGCGGGGTTTGGGTAGCATAATGGCTAGGCCGGGCCTAGGATATAAATATTAGGGAAGTAAGCATATGGAAATGCTTAGAATAATCCCTAATATTTATGGGAATTTTCTAGGGATTTATCGGGCTAAGATGTGGAAAGGGGAATTTCTGGGTACACTGGGGACGGCCTCTTATTGGCTAGAACTTAGCTTAATTGGATTTAGGCTCTAATGATGTGCTAAAAAGGATTGGATGGCACTAACAGGCTTAGAAATATTCCTAGGATTTTTGGGTATTTTCGGGGAATTTTTGGAAGTGCGGAAGGGCTCTAAATACACTTATGGGTACACTTACCGGGGTGTACCTAGCATTTTGCTAGGCAGCAGGGTGGGCCGGCCGACGTGGGCCTGTGGGACCCACGGCGCGCACTGTTTTGTGCGCCGGCGCCGTGGGCGTGGTGGACCGCGGACGCTCCACGGGCGTGGCTGCCGCGCCGTGGACCGGCCGTGGGCCGGGGCGCTCGCGGAGTCTTGGGTCCATGTGGACCGTGCGCACTGAGCGCGAGGCGAAGGGAAGCGGATGGCGGGGCGAACGGCGTCACGGCCCGGGCCCGCTTGTCGGGTTAAGAGTAGAGAGAGAGAGGGAGACGGCGGGGCGACGGCTGGCGACGGCGGCGCGCCGGCTCGGGAGGGGAAAGGGGGGGTTACCGCCGTGGGCGCCATGCACGCCGCTCGGAAACTGGCCGCGCGCGGCCCTTGCCGGCGCTAGAGCTCGCCGGCAGCCTTGCGGCTGGCACCAGGCGGATGAGGGGAACACGGCGAACTTGGGGGAGTGGGGAGGACGAGGGGGAGTGGAGCGGCGTGGTTGTGCGTGGAGGAGGAGCGGGGCTCGGTTTGAGCTCAGTCGAGCTTGTGCCGAGGGAAGAGGGGCGGGCTCCCCCTTTTGTAGGCGGGGGAGGACCCGGCGGAGCTCTCCACGTCACTCCGGGTGGGCGAGGCGGCCGCGGAGGTGAGGGCGCGTGGCGCCGGGGGTGGCGTCACGGCGGTGACGGCGATCTCGGCTTCGGGCGTTCGAGGGGGGGGGGGGGGGGGGGTCGGCGCCGCACCTGTGTCGCGGTGGAGCGCGGGAGTGCGGACACACGGCGCTGGCGCTTCCCCAGACGACATCGCGGCCGCGGAGCGCGGATTGAGCGGCGGCGATGATCCCGGCGGCGCTCGGAGGGGAAGGAGAAGGGATGACGTAGGGGGGAAGCGGGTGACGTCATGCGTGACGTCGCCCCGACGGGCGTGGGCCGCGCACGCGCGGGAGGCCAGCTGGGCCACGGGAAGGGGGTGGCGAGCTGCGGCCCAAGGGAAGAGGAGGCGGGTGCGTGGGCTGCGGGCGCAGGAGGTGAACTGGGCCGGCAGAGTACTAGTGGGCCGAGCGGAGGGCGAGCCAGGCCGCGAGCCTGCTGGGCTGGCGGAAGAGAAGGGGGAGGGAGTACGGGCGAGGGCGGGAGTGCGAGGGGGTTTGCTAGACTTTTAGTGATGGGTGAGCTGGGCTGAAATGGGGGTTGCGGCCCGTTTAACATTTAAACACGTTTTCTATTTATTCGAAAGGGTTTTTGAAAGGAATTCAAATTCAAACTTAAACTAAATCTTCTCTAATTTGACTCTAGAGTTTTGGAGACTTAGTTTAGTCCTAACAAAACACTCAAGTTGTGAAGCATCCCTTTATTTTCCCCATATTTATTTATAGTTTATTTCCCTATATTTATTCCTGTAATTCTATAATTACTCTAATAAATCTAAGGATTAACCTAAATAAATCCTAATTAATTTCTCTTTAATTTTGAGGGTGTTACACAAATACCTTAAAACTATAAAATGGGTTAATCTAAAGATTTAAAATTATAAGAGGTCATCAAATAATTATAGAAAATCGGGGGTTAGATTAAAAAGAATTGTTACGGCACTGGTCTTGTTGAGGTGGCAATGGAATGGTAGGGTTGAAATAAGGCCATGATGTGGCTAATGTGAATGGATTGAACAGCTGATGTCACTAGTCTTGCTTATGTGGCAATGTGATAATTACACGTGGGAGTTTTATGGACACAATTATCTAAAAATCATTTTAAAATGTTTGATACTATCATGAAATACATATAGTTTCATCTCCTGTTGCCCCCTAGTTTACATGCAACATACAAGCTGTCTAGGTAGCCGTGTATAGAGGGTTTCATCCCATAAAACTCATTTCACATCTCTCTTCGTTAATAATACGCCCACCAGTTGCTTAGCGGGGGATCCGCTGGTTGCCAAGCAAGAAGGCGACATTGTGCTATATATATGTTATTGGCCCGCACCTTCCTACTGATTATATGTTATGAACACAACCACAAAAAGGACCATCAGTACCGGTCAGGAACCCCGTTAGTACCGGTTTCTGAACCGGTACAGTTTGGACGATACAGTTTAGTACCGGTTGACATGACCGGGACTAAACGGAGCAGTTTAGTATTGATCGAAACTACGAGCCGGTACTAAGTGAATTCCCGCGCAAAAAAAAAATACAGATGCTTCTCCCACCCCATCTTTCTCTCTCGTCTCATTTTCCTTCCACCGTCGCTAAGAGGAGAGAAAAAAGACGGGAAGGAGGAGAAGCTACTTAATTACAACATTCAACTTGAATTACATGAGAGACTCGACAACAAAAGATTGAACATTCAACTTCGAACAGCATCTGCAACATTCAACTTCAGCTACATGAAAAAACAAAAAAAACTTGCCGGCACCTCCCGCTCTAACTGGCCGCCGTCGGGCCGCGTCACCCATTCGCCGGCGCCCGCGAGCGCCGGCGTCCTCCACTGTACCGTGCCGCCCACACGTGTGCCGCCCTCCGCCGCCTAGGGTGCGTGGCCCTCCTGCGCGGTCGCCGCCGCTGCCTGGGCGCCTGCCCGTTGGCCGCCACCGCCTGCACACAGAGAGAAGATAAGATTAGGAGATAAGGAAGAAAGAGAGAGAAGAGAGAATAAAGAGAGAAGAATAGAGGAGGAGACGGGACTTGGCGATGGGAGAAGGTGCTGGTGGCCACTCGCTCGGTGGGAAGATTTTTTTGGAGGGTGAGTTTTGTACCGGTTGTAGATATGGTCCAGCATTAAATGTTTCGGATGCTATTTAGTACCGGCCGGAGACACCAGCCGGTACTAAATGGTTGTCTCAGACGTCGGTGGAGCTCTTTTAGTACCGACTGGATCCTCTAGCCGGTACTAAACTACTCTCGTGGGCACTGCAGTAAAGAACCGGTACTGAATGCTACATTTAGTACCGGTTACAAACCAACCGGTACTAAACAATGTGGATGAAAGACCATATGTGTAGTAGTGGAAATCACTTCACTGTACAAACAGTAATGTTTTACAGAAAAAGCGAAAAACAAATATCCCCATTGCATATTCATGGAGGGAACTCTGGAAAATTAATATGGGACTAAACCTCGTCTCCTCGTGGGCTTCTTTCATGGGCTTCTGCATCTGTCATAGACTAGGTAGGGGGCGCGCTAACGCCGCACTAGATGAGTTCTTCTATGTAAGAGATCATAGATAGTGATAGTATTATGCTGGCATGACTCGTAAGTAAACTTGATAGCAATAAGGCAGATGTTCTCGACCATGGAGGACATGGCCGTGTTGGCATATAGTATGCACCTAAGAGGGCCTTCTGCCACTATGGCGCCAGAGGTAGTGGGAATTGAGGACTGGAACGGCGCGAAGTGATGTTGTTGGCCAGCTAGCCGACAAATTATAAAGAGAGGGAAGACGAATATCTGGAGGTAGGAACGGTTCGACGAACTCGTTTAAGAAGAAACGGTGGCTGCGGGTTTCACATGTGAGGCCGGTGAGCCCGGGTGGACGGTATCTCCCTCCGAGGTAGCGGTACCACCCCTGGTCCAAAATAGGGCTCGAGAGAAGGGATAGAGGAGGCGAATTAACACGTGATGCGAGAGATTGGGCAAGCAGTCGAGGAGCACAATATTTGTGACACATGATGGAGAAATTGAAGTGAGTAGCTGAGGAGCACAATATTTGTGTCATCTTTTCAACTTCGTGGAGGAGGCAATGAAGGCTCTCTAATGTGCAAGGGGCAGTCAGTCGGACTGGGTAGCTCGAGCGGCGTTGGGCCTCTGGGAACCAGAGGTCGCGGGTTCGATTCCCTCAGGGAGCGAAACCGCTGAAAAAATCCCCTCGTCTGCCCCGCGCCAAAGCACATGGAAATAGAACCGGCCAGTCTCACAGGCAACGGTTCCCTGTGTATGGGTGGGTCAGGGGTTCGGGGTTTTCTCGACCTGTGTGAGAAGGTCTTCTTCTTAATACAATACCGCGGGGTGGGTCTTCACCCCCGCAGGTCGAGTTTTTTTAATGTGCAAGGGGCACCACGATTTCATTTGCCAACAATACAAAATATTAGTACGTGACGACCGAGCAATTGCGTAATAACTCAATGCTAGAAGCAACAACGTGGCAAACAAGGACGCACCGACTCTTAGTGGGCTCGCTTTCTTTCGGCGACATGAATGTACCTATTTCTTCTGAAGACAATGCCGAGAAGCAACACGTAAAGCGCATCGTTAAAAGTTTGAAACCACGTGGCAGACAGATGTACCAACTCTAGGTGACGATGGTTTTTTATGACAGATGTACTTATTTTTCTAGAGACAAAATTAAAATAGTAATCATATATGAAAAGAAAAAAACAAAACAAAACAAACAAAAAATAAAAAAAACTTCAAGGACGGTGGGAGGGCGCCTAACCTCCCAGCGTTATAGAGTAGTATTATAGGCCTAGTGACCTGTTTATATTAGAAGGGACAGTGGTGTGCACCGTTAGCACATCTGTTTTTTTTCAACAAGTAAATTAAAGCACATGCGGTTCTATTTACTCTATACTTGGACTGTTTGGCATTTCACCAATTGCACTTCCAGAAAACAGAGGATACATTTAACATCCTTTTCCCTATTTGTAAAATTTTAAACCACTAACATTCGTATTCATTATTTGAACTGGATTGTATTGATTTGTTTCTTATATTTATCTCCTCCCATCGTGAACAGATAATGTTCCTTAGTTGCTTACCATTTTTTCCCGACAAAGCATGCCATACTTTTGAAATAAGGATAGCATGCCAATTGGTCTCGCGTAATGCACCTTCCATCTTTAACAGGCATATCCTGGATGTTAGAAACCTTAATAAAATGCCGATCAGATAATTCCATTTAAATCATTATACCTTAAATCATTTCCTTATATGTATCCACTTTCCTAGATCGTTACCCCAATAAAAGCCAGGATTTCCTTTTCAATGTCTATATACATCGAGATCAGGAGCTAGCTACGGCTAAAGTGCTGTTCATGTCAAGTCCGCGTTGCCATCAACAACAATGGCCTTTCTCATCTTCATATGCTTCACATCCTTTCTTCTCCTCTCCATCTCTTCCTCAACAGCAGCTGGTCAGGTGGTCGTCCAAGATTTAGTCAGGTAACAGAACTCTGAATTCGTTTATGAGACTACTATACTACAAGATTACTAAGATGTATTCAGTTTCAGATTTCTCGCAAAAAAAAAAAAATTGTATTCAGTTTCAGCTTAATCGATCTTCCTGCTTGTCACCAGAAGCAAGAACATGTCGATGCACCGACGGATGATGCTCGGCGACGACTGCAGCACCGGCAACCCGGTCGACGACTGCTGGCGGTGCGGCTCGAGCTGGGCCGACAACCGGCATGGCCTCGCCGACTGCGCCATCGGCTTCGGCCGCAACGCCACCGGCGGCAAGTACGGCGACACCTACGTGGTAACCGACCCAAGCGACGACAACCCCGACGACCCGTCGCCGGGCACCCTCCGCTACGGCCTGGTCCAGGACGCGCCCCTATGGATCACGTTCGCCGGCGACATGACCATCCGGCCCAAGCGCGAGCTCCTCGTGGGCTCCCACAAGACCCTCGACGGCCGCGGCGCCGCCGTCGTCGTCGGCGACGGCGGCGCCTGCCTCGCCATCCGCGGCGAGAGCAACGTCATCGTCCACGGGATCACCGCGCGCGGCTGCGTGCCCGCGCCGCGCCCCGGCGGCAGCGTGTCGGACGGCGACGGCATCGCCGTGTACAACTCCACCGACGTGTGGATCGACCACTGCACGCTGGAGAATTGCACCGATGGGCTCATTGATGTCACGGACGCGTCCACGCGGGTGACCCTGTCAAATAACCTCCTGATGAACCATGACAAGGCGGTGCTGCTTGGGCACAGTGATGACTTTACTGATGATAAGGGCATGATGGTCACCGTCGCGTTTAACCGGTTCGGGCCGGGTCTTGTCCAGAGAATGCCAAGGTAATTAGAAAGAATGTATGTTTTGGAGAAACTTTTTTAAGTATGCCAAGGATTTATTGTTTGTTAAGTGTGATATTTTACTTGCTATGTTGTGGCACATTCTTCTGTTTGAATCAAGATTTGACAGTAGTGCCGAGTTTTCAGAGATGAATGCAATGCTGACTCCTTCAGTATGCACTTTGATAGGTGTCGGTTTGGACTCTTCCATGTCGTCAACAATGACTACATAAACTGGGAGTTATATGCCATTGGTGGCAGTTCTTCACCAACAATTCTGAGCCATGGCAATCGATTCCTCGCGGACAAGAACAAAGAGGTTTTCATCATCTCCTCACAGTGATTCCTCCATTTTTTTATTTTCATGCAAATTAAAGCGCTGTTGTGGTTTTGTGATGGCCATGTTTTGGAACTATGCCAATGATCATTCACGACGAATTTGTTCAGGGAGTCACTATATAAGTTCAACAAGCATTCAAGTTTTCTCTATAAGCGAATACATCGCGACACAATAATTTTCTAGAAAGAAATGTTGGTCTCTTTGGGAGAATTAGTGTTGATCCCCATGATCGTTCCCTGTTATTCATTGGGCCGCCTGTTTGTTGTATGATGTGGGCCTTGTTCACTAACATGGACTGGTGTGTTTTCACTCTGTGTGTTTGTGCATTTCTTTTCATGTTGCGCCAAGGACATTGTGTACAGAGTACAGAGTGGCCTTTCTTGGCTTAATTTCTCTACTACATTGATGCACAGTGTTCGAGAAAATATTTACAAAGTAATCAAAATAGAGCTGCACCTTTTTTTTGGACTATCACAAACTCTGAACTGTGAAATTTCTCCAGGTGACGAAGCGTGATGGAAACACACCAGAGAGTGAGTGGAGTACCTGGACCTGGATATCCGAAGGTGATATGATGCTCAACGGCGCATTCTTTATATCATCTGGTAGTCCCGGACCTGATGTTAAAGCCCCTAGCTTTGCCAAGTCGGTTACTTTAATGTCGTCGATGACTGCATCAGTAGGGGTTATGTCATGCACGGAGGGATCTCTGTGCTGAATGCCTGAATCGCTTGACGTACCAGATAATTTTTCAGTGTAGGCACCTCCTCCTTTGTATGCTGATGAAATAACGGCTTTGCATTTGACAACTTTAGTTGTTCGGTGCAGAGCAGGACATGCTATCGAGTTTACTTGTATGGCCTTTGTCCTGATCCACTGTTGGGTGGCTGAATGGCATAATCTTTTTCAGTACTTTGATAAGTTATGCAGTGCCTTATATTTTTTTTTCTTTTGGGAACATGCTGTGCCTAGTTAAAACACAGGGCACTGTCATTCTGATTTCCAACGATGCGTCGAACCATCTTTATTGGACATCAAGTTGTAATGTGGTCCCTGTATATTTATTCTGGATTCTTACTGCAGTAAGTTTGCTAATCCAGCAGGGCGGCTGCCGATTGTGGATGTTCCATCATTGATGAGTCGTAAGATGAGGCCATGTGATTTATATATGTTAAAAACAATCCAAAATACACGTGTTATACTTCGCAGATGGATTTAGGAAAATCTCACTGTCAGGGGAGGTTGCAAAGAATGAAACAAGACTCAAATTCCAACCTCTAACATCCAACATCACGGCAACGCGCATGTAATTCACCTAGTATGTGATGTAGTCGATGCGCCGGGATGCCATGGGTTCTGTAGATGTCATGTACTCCTGTCTACAAATGACTGAACTGTGGCCATCAGTACAAGCAACAAACATGAGCAAGCTATTTTGAATAGATAAATAGTCTTTACATGCCATCGCTAACATGCTTTACCCCAAACCGATTGCACATTCACTGATAACAAGCACACACCAATTTCGCTTTTCGTAGAAATAGTACACACATGCAGCAACCCAATTCCATGCAGGCCAAGCTTCCATTATTCCTAGACACAGTGCAGTCCTCGTCACTAGCGTCAGGTTCATGTTCACCTTTTAAGGAACTTCTTGAACCAATGTGCAGAATCCTTGGGATATCGCTTCAGTCCATCATTGTAGTCCACAAAGTTAATCCCGAAGCGAAGCGTGTATCCACTTGCCCACTCAAAATCATCAAGCAGAGACCATGCAAAGTATCCTTTCACATTTGCTCCATCCCTGTGAAGGAAAATGTAATAATAATGATATGGACTGCAGGATAATTCAAGTAAATTCACAGCACTGAGCTCTCAGCAGCTCATACCTTACAGCACTTAGCAGGGAAAGAAGGTGGTCATGGTAGTACTGAACCCTTATGTCATCCTTCAGAGCTTCCTGAAGTGTTAGGCTACTATTGTTGATTTCAGGTACACCTAAAACACCAGAATAATACTTTCAGC
Source organism: Urochloa ruziziensis (assembly GCA_015476505.1). Lineage (NCBI taxonomy): Eukaryota > Viridiplantae > Streptophyta > Magnoliopsida > Poales > Poaceae > Urochloa > Urochloa ruziziensis. The sequence goes on along the minus strand of CM027126.1, from coordinate 31,076,051 downwards.
ACAGCTCTGTTAGTTAAACTCAGACGCTGAGTTGCAAATTAGACACCTTCTCTGTTAGAACTTACCGTTTTCAGTGATATAAATGGTGGGATTTCCATACTTCTCCTTAACATAATGTAGCAACTCATGTAATCCTTTAGGGTAGATGTAGAAAGTGAAGTACCAAGTTGAAGCAGACTGCACATATACATTACGTTTCTGGAACTGAATCATTGCACATAAAAAGTGGAAAAGTTACTACGATTTTCATGTAAACAAATGCAACTTACCGTAGGACCTATGGGAACACCGTTCCGAGCACCTAAGAAAATGTTTAGCAAGGTTGTTATTCACAGATAATATGCTACATGTACTTGTGTTTCCAAACTGTACCTGAAGCTGCACTAAATAATGCATGTTTGTCTGAAAGGCTACACCGCTCTTGGATAGAAGAAATATTATTTTTTCATATTTTTCCATGTACTATCAATCAATTCTAGACGGATAAAAGAAGGAGAAAGATATAGTTACCCTTGACTTAATATGACTCACCAGTAAGATTTGCTCGAGGATCAGTGTTGTAGCTGTAATTGAGGCTGTTTGATGGAGGAACGTTTTTGGCAAAGTATGCAGTATAGTAGTTGAGTCCAATGAAGTCAAATGCACCCTTTACCAATTCAGATTGTTCTTTGCTGAACTTGGGCAGACGATTACCAGCTAATTTTCTCATGGACAAAGGATAGTCTCCTTTAATGAGAGGGTCCATAAACCTAGAAGGGCATTCATAAATAGTAAAATTAGAATATATTTTCAACAACACAAGGTACAAGGATGAGATTATGTGTGTGCACGCGCGTTCCAGATAGTTCACCATCCAAGCATGAAGTCCATTGAACGTCTTGCCGCACCTTTGTCTGATTTAGAATTGGAGATGGGAACGAACCAGTGTGACATTAAAGTTATTCCAATCTTTCCATTCTGCATGGCCTGAATTTGATATAAATTATGTCATCCAAGTGTGAATGGGAAACATAAATAATGTTCTAAATACAATTCTGTTGGTAAACAGAGCATTGAAGGTTTGCTCCTTCTGTATGCAATTGTTTGGGCTCGTTCGCTTTCATTGGAATGGTTCCACCCGGATTGAGATCAATATAGTACAAACTTTATGATAGTTACAATGAAAGACCGGAATTTATTCCAGGTGAAGAACCAATTTACTCATGATAGGGACAACAAGAGACCAGGAATCAATCCACTAGTTTTTGGATTGTATTGCTTTGGTTTCCTTTGTATCATCTGGGTTGTGATGTGTCGTTTCACATTTTCAGAGGTCAAACCATTGGTCTGCTGCTGTAAGCAGCTTGGGTACAGCTTTTTATAACTGTTTGTATCATTGCATTGGCTGTAAGCACTCGATTTTGAGTGCGGAGGCCGGACAATCCTCTATCTAAAAAAAGTCAAGAGGTGGGGAACCAATCCGGGTCTTTTGTTGTCCCTATCATGAGTAAATTGGTTCTCCACCCGGAATAAATCCCGGTCTCTTATTATAACTATCATAAAGTTTGTGCTATATTGATCTCAATCCGGGTGGAACCGTTCAACTAAAACCGAACGAGCCATTAACATATTCAACTTTACATATACAGTCGAATGCATTATTTTCATGTTTTGTTTAATTAACAAAAAAGTCCCATTCCAAGCGTTAGGCCGAAATCATGGGCATGTTTGGATTGTGGGGAAAATGGGGCAAATTTGCCCCAATTTACTCCAAAGGTGCCAAACATGTAGGGGTAAATGGGGTGGGGCAAATGTTTTTCCCCCACAAATTTCATTTGCCCCTAAAGAGTGTCAAATTGGGGCAACTATTTACCCCTCAATCCAAACACCCCATGGGAAAAATTTGTTAGGGGCAAATAAAAGAGGCAAAACATTTGCCTTGAGATAAATATTTACCCCTCAATCCAAACAGGGCCCATACTATTAAGATGTAACAAAATGCATGATTTTTGAGTGTATCTAGAATATTACATCAGTATCTCTGATTTTTTTGTTTGGGTTATTTGGTAGCATAAATATAATAGCTCAATGAAGTTGTCTTTGGTCAATCAATATATCCACGAAGGGATAAATTTACCAATTCTATGGAACACTGTCAATGTTGACTTGATATTTTCTGAAAACTGCAATTTAGTTCCTAATCAAACTGTATGAATTTCCTCAATTCACAGAACAGGACTGGCATCACCCTATATAAGTCTCAAACAACCACTGGAGTATGAAACTAAAATTTGCATATATAATACATTTTGTTTATGCATGGATGAATTGAACCAGCAGAAAAGGTTAAAGGATTCTCTGTTACCTGATATTTCTGTTTGTACAGTTTGACGGTTTCTCCATGAGCTAGTAATTGATGATGGCACGCGGTGTAAGGCTCTGTTCCTGAATCCCCAACACTGCAGTTTCCCTGCTCCCAGGATGAACAGCGGCCTGGTGCAAACACGCCAGATGCATAACCCCCTTGGCAGAAGGAAAACGGCTAGTTGAATGTGATCCAGTGTTTTACTCGATCTCCAAACTCTCTGAAGCAGACTTCAGCATAAGTCTTGTAATCATCACTGCAGCATTGTCAGATTTTGTTGTGATGAGTATCTTCGATCAGTGGAGAGGAATAAAACGTTATACTTACTACAACAGAATAGCCTGGATGTTTGGTCATAATACACAAACTATGCAAAAGACACCACAGAGAAGAAATCATTAGTCTGGATGTTTGGTCAGAGTTTTATTTTGGGACCAATTTGTTGCTACTTCTTGCATCCCAATGCATTCTAGTGTTCAGACATGCAGCTGGACAAGAACTTTAAATATATGACAATTACATATCTATAAAATGAAATTAACTATAAATTTAATATTGTTTAATTTTTCAAAGTAAATATGCATATAAGTTTCATCTATCCAACTTAAATATTTCATTAAGTATTCAAGCATAATGTTTAAATTAAAGTCCGACTGAGAGGTGTGGGGATAATGATAGCCTTTTGTGACAAGGGAGAATATTAAAAAAACTTCCAACTCAAATTTTGCAAAATTTCTAAAGTTTAAACAAGAAATTATCATGTCATACTTAGACTACTGTTTGTTAATCCGCTTAGTTCAGAGTAATATAGTAATGGACGTTGTTGTAACGTCACTTGTGAGGAAAGTTTCGGTCTGAATTAAATGTTGTTGACTTACACTATATTAGGACTAAGAAACCCTTTGTATTTGTCTTCTAATGCCTGAGGAGAATCCCAGTGGAAAATAGTCACAAATGGCTGCAACCCTGCAAACAAATAATAAATATTTCTCAAGTGAATACGCTATCAATAACAATGAACATATAGTGCTCCATTCAACTTTGAAACTATTTCAAAACAGAATAATTACCATATTATACTGAAGATTTGAAACATTACCTTTGGACAAGATCTCATTAATCAAATTGTTGTAATAATTGACTCCTTCCTTGTTGACTCCACCACTCAAACTTCCATCTGTAATCCAATCAGACATTAGCCTAGTGTTTATTAAAGGATCTGGCTCATCCTACATACTCACCCCATTGTCTTTAACATCATGTATTTAAACATAGAGGTGCTTTTAAATATATGATGTGATGAAGTAATAAGCATGTCTTTAACATCATATATTCAAAAATAGAGGGAGTATGTTGGCTTATAATGAGACGATTCTGGGAGTTTTTGTAGAATGACCATTCATATTGCTATCCATGAATCAAGGATGAAAATTCTCTCCTTGACAATATATATAAAAAAGGAGAACATGACCTTGAGGACATTGTATTTATATCCGTTCTGTAAATAATTCACCTACTTGGAAGAATTCTTGTCCATGAGATGGAGAACCTATACGCATCCATTCCAATATCCTTCAGGATGTTGACATCTTCCTGCAGTTTTTAGCCAGACCCTTTGATTCATCAGTAACGAGCACATGGATATTTAGAAGAGCACCGTAAGCAAAACTTATGGTGTTGCTCAAAATTTCTTCAATAGTATCACAGCTAACTAGAGGAACAAAATTCCTACCTTGTAGCGATGGTATTGGTCATCTGCCACATCCCCATTGCTTTTGTCATTAATTTTATCTGGCAAAATTAGAAGGTGCGTTAATAACAAAAAGTCTTAATGCTCATTCATTCATGTTACTAAATTAGATCTTGAAAGCAAATCATGGCTGGTGTGATTAATCTAAAAAAGCTTTACTGAAGCCTTTTGCATTGCAGTAATTAATCTGAGAGAAACAGAATTGAGTAGGTACTGACTGATTGACTTCTAACTTGGAGTAAAGCAGCTGTACCAATACAATTTGAGTAGAAAGAATAAGAATCTTCCTCGAGTATAAGATCTATCGATTAGATGCATGCACATGCCTGGGTACTGGTGAGTGAATGTGTCCCAGATGCTTGGTCCTCTGCCCCCTTCCAGTGCAGCACCCTCATACTGCAAATGTGTCCACCCAGTTCACAAGATCAGGCGAAAAACAAACCAACCAGCACACTATTCTGGTTTCATGAACTGAAATAGGAAAGGACAAACAACCAGTGTCATGTATGACCGAAACAGGAGGTACCTGATAGGCCGATGAGGCTGTGCCGAATACGAACCCATCAGGGAAGCTCCTCCGGTCTATCAACGGCTGGCTGGCGCCATCGTAGCCACCAGAAGCGACTGCCAGGAGGAGGAATGGGAGAAGAAGACGGCCATACATCGCCACTACTTCTGCAGCCATACTGATCACTGTCAAATTGACTGCTGGCTTCCCAAGGCACTAGAGAAATATATAGCACATGCCCATTCAAGTCCAGGTAGTGACACTGGGTCGCGCTGTATTAATTACGTCCAAATGGCAACCCAGTTGTCATTAGCATCTTGGATTTTCAGTGGAAGGACATGCTATCTCCGCCCCAAAAAGGATATAATTTTAGGTTTGAACTGAGTTAAACTTCTCTAAGTTTGACTAAGCTTATAGAAAATATTATTAGCATTTATGACTATATATATATATGCATTCCGTGATAAATCTAATTACAATTATTCGGTATCATATATAATGTTAATTTATTGTATCTATCTGGTCAAACTTGAGAGCAATTGACTTGTTGGTAGAAAACTAGAGTTCCAATTTTTTTTTCGGACGGAGGGAGTAATGTGTTGTTCTCGTGCTTGCAACTAAAAGCTAGCATATATTGATTTCTATCAGCGAAAGGGCCTCTAGCTGACTTGGTTAGATGGCCTCAGTAGCACTCCTCAGGTCCTGGGTTCGACTCTCCGTGGGAGCGAATTTCAGGCTGAGGTTAAAAAATCCCCTCGTCTGTCGCCATAACCAAAGCACATGTCAAGGCCCAGCCCAGGTCGTATCTGTGGTTGACTTGGGCTCTCCTACCTGGGGTAGTTGCAGAAGCCGTCAGCCCAGTGGTTGTCTCACAAGGGCTACGGGCCCTGTGTAAGGGTGGGGTAGAGGTTCGAGGGTTTTCTCGACCTGCGTGAGAAGGTCTTCTCTCTTAGAAAAATGCCCGGGGGCTGTCTTACCCCGCGCAGGTCGAGTTTTTTTTTTTTTTTTTTGATTTCTATCAAAAGATCGGTAGCTAACTGCTCCGCACCTAGGATGTGTATTTCAAGATTACAAGTACATTTGATCAGAAAGTAAGATAAAAAAATGTTGGTCCAATGTTAATCAGAAATGAAATAAGCATCATAGTAAGGTCAACCAATGTTGGTCAAATATTAATCACAAATGAAATAAGAATTATAAATAAAAACAGAAAGAGTAGTTGTTAGAATAGTCAAGCAAGAAACAAAGGTACATGTACTCCATTTGTATATACAACATTTAGGAACTCAATGACCCATTTAATTTTATATATTATAACCAAAGTCAGAGAGTTGGATCCCAAAATATACTTGGCATATTTGAGACCAGCTATCTGACCTTAATTTTTATTACTGGAAGTACGCGTGCACCTCAGAAAGTATACTCTGGGACCCGGCTCTCTGACTTTGCTTAATACATACGTAGTCTACGAAATGTATGCATGGGCATCTAGCAGACAACCATTTAGTAGGCCAACATGATTTTGTACTTGTTTTGCTTAAAAATACTAGTAGTCAAACATTTGTGCATTATCCAGGAAAGCAACGAGGTTAAGAAACGCAAATTGCGCATGACAATGTAGTTTACTTGTACTGTATATGCTAGTTTAATTAGCCCTGAAAGATGCTAGTGTGCACTCTACGGGTAGAGCGAGGTCAACTATGCAAGTTGCAGTTATATTTTGCCGGTCGCCCAATCGGTGGCCCGGCTTCGGAGAATACGCCGCCGACCGGTGGCCTCCCCGGTTCCACCCACCCAGCCATGGCATGGGACGAGAGCACGCTTTCTCGTGGCGCCTACACCATGCGCTCCACTGCTGCTGCTCCATCTAGCACTACGGGAAACTCATTCTTTGCCGTCTGCCCAGTTATTTGTCGTGTTTTTTCCGGCACACGGTCAAGCCATGACTGTGTATTTATTTTTGACACACGATAAAATCATACTTTATTTTTTGACTGATGAATGATGATGAAGACTCTAAAGCTAGAGTTGGCTCGCTTATTCCATCATCGACCATGCTGTGAGCACTGAAATAAAATGACGCAGATCTACGAAGATCCACCGCCATTGCATATCCGCACTTCACCACCACATGCTATGTGTCGGATATATGTCCTATAGCCAATTGGATTGGATCCACTAATGGGCCTACAAAGTGGAAGCCCATTAGCATGGCCCATTAGCACTAGAGGGACTACAACATCTATTAGTCCTGTATTGCTAATGGACGAAGGGATGGGAGGTCTTCCTCCTCATATATACGTGGGAGGGGCAAGGGGGCGCCCCAAGCCAGTTGTGCCGCCCAAGCCCTAGCCGCCCCTCCCTGGCCGCCGCTCTCTCCTCTCTCGCCGTGCGCCCGGGTAAGGCGCTCGGCGTTCCATCCTCGTACGTGTGGATACCTCGGAGGTGCTGCGCTTGGAGCACTAGGACGAACCGCACATGTTGCAGGACCAGACGGACGTTCGCAACTTCACGGCACTGCTACTTCGACGCGCTTCTCTACACCGAGACGGTTGCGCTGCATCTGCGCGTCTAGTGGTAACGATCTGAGATCTATAACTGCAGTTGTTCCTGGTTTTGGGGTACACGGTTTTGTATTGTGCTAGCGTAGCCTCCCCGAATCCCTTCAGTGGTATCAGAGCCGTAGCTGCTTCATTATAGGTTTGATCGTGGGCATATGGAGATATGCGTAGTAGTAGATGAGTCTCTTATCGGTTCGTGATCTTTATTGTGATGGTCGTGTAACGAATTGCTCCTATCGGTCGGTTTTTTTCCGCCATCGGAGCTAAGTGATACTCGTAAACCCATCCATGTTGAGATGTAGATCAATTGGATTGGTCGAATCGAACTCAGGTCAATGGCCAGGCGCATGGGATGCGTGGCGGTGAAGATTGGATCTGAAACCGGGCCGGGGAAAGATGCGAAAACAAGGTGTACGGTAAAACAGCCATAACTTTCGCATACGATCTCAGATGGAGACGTTTTTATATGAAAATTCATCTACAGAAAAAGTTACGTCTGATTCAGACTGCCCTTGGCAGTTTCGCTTAATTTAGATTTGCGAAATTCAGCCGGGAAGATGGAGTTTTCTGCGTTTTAAGTTTAGATGTCGGAATCGCCTAACTTGTTCTTGCAGAAATTCATATGATCAGTATGACCCTTATGTGTATGTGATGCATGTATGTAATTAAATCATGACCTGCGTGTCGTGAGTGCGGCAATACGGCTGGAGCCATATGTATTGTCAAGTTAATGTAATGGCCTGCGTGCCAACCTGTGATGATCTAAGCGCGATTATGTAATTTATTTACTTGCATGCGTTAGATTTTAGTTCTTGGAGGACTCATCACTGGAGGATGGCATGCATGGATCATGGAGATGGAGATCAACATGATGGACAACACAATGGAGATGGAGATCTACCTATGATAATGGGCCATACCGTATCATTATTGTGTGAATGCCGTCCTTAAATGTTCTGCTTTTGTTTACATGCGATGAATGACGTTTTTAGCATGCGATGATAAAAGTAGAACGACCCCTCAGAATATTTAAGCTTGTGTGCCCTCCCAAACCTTGCACCATCATGTCTTGTACGATCAGTGGTGGGTCTATAAAATTAGGGTGCTACTGATTTTCCTCGACTAGATGGGTTCGTATCGGATACTTACTCGAACGGGGTTTGGTTACCTTGAACAAAGTCATCTTAACAGTTAAGGGCTTTGGGGCACAAGAGTTGGTCGCCGAGACATAGAGATGTCACCCAACAACAAGAGTCATATGAGATATGATTAGCAAAGAGTTGCTTACCAATCTACCATGTCTTCTAGCGGTGATGCTAAAGCTCACTAGTCGACTTGTTAGTTGTGGGTCTTGAATCACTAGTAATCAATCGAGGGATATTAATTTTAGTGGGAGTAGATTCAGTTAAATGTTTAATTTAATTTACTCCATCATGGATACATTGTCTTAGTATTTTGCATTATTATTTGTTGTAGATCAATGGCTGTCAACGCACCGTTTACTTTACGTTCGATCCTTGAGAAAGAAAAGATGAATGGAACAAATTATGCGGATTGGATCCGCAACGTGAGAATTGTTCTCAGGGCAGAGAAAAAGGAGGATGTTCTAGACACCCCTTTACCAGACGAACCTACTGAAAATGCAACTGCTGCTGTAAGAAACGCCCACCAGAGAGTGTTGGATGTTGACAATCATATAAGCTGCCTTCTACTTGCTAGTATGGAACCCGAGCTGCAAATGCAATTTGAGGGTTATACTACCCACAATATGATTGTGGCTCTCTAGGAAATGTTCCAGACTCAAGCTAGGACTGAAAGGTTCAATGTGTCCAAAGCTTTTGTGGAGACTAAGTTGGCAGAGGGTGCAGCAATTGGACCACACGTGATCAAGATGGTTGGTCACACTCAGAGATTGGAGAAGCTAGCCTTCCCAATAGGCCCAGAGTTGGCCACTGATTTTATTCTAGCGTCACTTCCGCCAAGCTATGGGAGTTTCATCTCGAACTACCATATGCATGGGGCAGAGAAGGGCCTGAATGAGCTGTGTGGCATGCTTAAAACAGCTGAGGCTGACATTAAGAAGAGTAATGGTGGCGGCCATGTGATGGCAATCCAGGACAAGCCCAACTTTAAGAAGAAGGGCAATTGGAAGAAGAAGGGCAAGGCTAAAGATGTGATCAACAAGCCGAGCTCGGATCCCAAACCTGGACCAACGCCTGATAAGCCATGCTTTCACTGTCATGAACTGGGTCACTGGAAGAGAAACTGCAAGCAGTACCTAGCTTCGCTGAAGAACAAGGGAAGTAAGAGTACTTCCGGTTCAGGTACGCTTCATGTTTATGTTACAGATATCTTCCTCGCTGATTCTTATGTTAATTCCTGGGTATTTGATACCGGATCAGTTGCTCAGATTTGCAACTCGATGCAGGGAATAATAAGAAGTAGAAGCGTGGAAAGAGGAGAAGTTGATTTTCACATGGGCAACAATTAGGGCTGGACGTTGAGCCAGCTCGAGCTGGCTTGGCTCGGCTTGGTCCGGCTCGTTAGGATAACGAGCCAGCTCGGCTCGGCTTGTTAACAAAACGAGCAAAAATGCTGGCTCGGCTTGGCTCGTTAACGGTTTGAGCCAACTTGTTAGGCTCGCGAGCCAAACGTAAATTAAGATTACCACATTAACATGTATAACATAAAATAAAATATATCAATTATAAATTTTTAAACCTCTAAAATTCACTGTCCTTGGAGCATGCACAGCACAAGCCACAACTAATGAGCAACTAAAGAGTAGTTGATCCATGTAGGTTGCTTGGCTCGGCTTAACTCTTTATATTGGACGGCTTGAGCCTTTAGCCTTTGGGCTCGTTTAGCTCGCGAACAGCTCGCGAGCTGGCTCGTTAATGAAACGAGCAAAAACTGCAGCTCGGCTTGTTAAAAAATCAACCGAGCTGAGCTGAGCCGAGCCGAGCTACGTTTGAGCCGAGCCAGCTCGTGAGTTTTGAGCTTGGCGTCCAGCCCTAGCAACAATGCAAGAGTTGCTGCGCTGAACGTCGGGACAATGCAACTTCACCTCCCATCATGATTTATTTTGGAATTAATTAATTGTTATTATGTTCCTAGTCTAAGTCGAAACATTGCGTCTCCTTCATGTTTGATGAAGGATGGTTATTCATTTGCGAGTGAAAACAATGGTTGTGTGATCTCTAAGAATGACATGTTTGTGGCTTTTGCATCCATTGTGAATGGTTTGTTTATTTTTGAGGACCCAGTGTGTCCGAGGACCGGTAGATGGTCGCTTCCTGGTGTGATGAGTGATTGACAACGTGGTGTGGATTGACGTTTCCCTTGGCTCAAGTATTGCAGGTGTAGAATGCGGCTTGATTGCATTGGTGCAGGTGAAGAACAGGCGCGAAAGGTCTTAGCCATGGCGGCCTCCGAGGAGCGGAGAGACAAGTAGGCTTGGTTCGAGGGACCCGGTGGCCAGATGGATCAAGTGCGGTTCACATGCTGGCAAGAACGAACAAGGGGACGTGGTACCGGTGCGAGGTAACGACTCACAACTGAAGCTCGTACGCGGACGTGAAGCCGGTGCAAGGTGGCGGCTAACGACCAAAGCTTGTACGCGGGGTTTGGTGATTTGGCCACAAAATAATCGGTGGACGGTTTCCCTTGGTTTGGGCCTCAAAACCAAGGCCGAGGACTCGACGAGGCGAAGTTTGGGCAGCAGGGCTGAGGTGACCAGCCAGGGGTGGTTTAACCGCCCCTAGGGGCGGTTTAACCGCCTCCCCTGGGTCAGCCCAAAATCGGCGTCGAGGAGCTTCGATCCGGAGGACACGCGGCGTGACTGCAAGGCTTGCGTCGGAGGGAAGCTAGCTTGCGGTGGAAGGTGTCCCAGCCGGAAAATATCTGAAACCAAATGTCAAATTTGCCCCTGAGGGGTATGTATCACTTAGGGGTAGTTTAGTCTTTAGAGCACCACCACTTGGACTACTAATAGGCCCCCTAGGGCTTGGTGGCTGCTATCTCTTTAGTTCTCTTTGTTTTTCTCTTTGAACTAGTTTTCCCTTCATCCCCTCCACCTAGAACTATTTCGAATCATTCGTAGTTTGTATAGGTGAATTCATGGTTTGTTGATTGAGCTTGTTCTGTTCATCTTTGTGCCATGATTTGAATCCACGAGCTCCCTTTTCTTTTTCTATTTTCGGAGGTATTTTTGGAGCTATTTTTGGGGGATTTTCGTTCTTCACTTTCTTGGGCGATTTCTCTCGGATATCTTTGGGGGATTCACGTATGAGTGCCTTGTGCCTCTTTTGCTGGTGATCTCTTGCCCCCAAACGCCGGGAATCGCTTTGGATTTGAAGTTTTCGGGATGAACTCGAGGTTATGGTGTTCTTCCTTAGATTTGAGATTCCGGGAGTTCTAGTGAGTTAGAGGCCGAGAACTTTTGGGAAAACACTCCACTGGAGGTCTAAATCATCTGACCAAAATCTCGCGTCAAGAGCTCAAGCGGTTTGGGAGATCCACTTTCGATTTGACTTTTTCCTGAGGCTCCCAGGCCCGGGCGGTTTAACCGCCCCCTGACCCGGTTTAACCGCCCCCCTGGGTGTGTTGAATCGAGTCTTGTTTCAGTTCGTTTTGTGTTTGTTTCAATCGATTCGAGTTCCGCTGCGTCTTTCTTGTTCCTAGGGTCAGTAGCTTGACAGTGGCTACGTGATCTTGGCAAGATCGCTTTCGGAGGCGTCTGAGTTGATTTGGGAGAATAGCCAGATTGGTTGGAAAGTGAGGACCCGGTGTGTCCGAGGACCGGTGGATGGTCGCTTCCTAGTGTGATGAGTGATTGACAACGTGGTGTGGATTGACGATTCCCTTGGCTCAAGTATTGCAGGTGTAGAATGCGGCTTGGTTGCATTGGTGCAGGTGAAGAACAGGCGCGAAAGGTCTTAGCCATGGCGGCCTCCGAGGAGCGGAGAGACAAGTAGGCTTGGTTCGAGGGACCCGATGGCCGGTGGATCAAGTGCGGTTCACATGCTGGCAAGAACGAGCAAGGGGACGTGGTTCCGGTGCGAGGTAGCGGCTCACAACCGAAGCTCGTACGCGGACGTGAAGCCGGCGCAAGGTGGCGGCTAACAACCGAAGTTTGCGCGCGGGGTTTGGTGATTTGGCCACAAAATCATCGGTGGACGGTTTCCCTTGGTTTGGGCCTCAAAACCAAGGACCGAGGACTCGACGTGGCGAAGATGGGCCGTTGGGCTGCTGGGCTGTATGTACCCGGCAGTGCCGAGTTGGACAACTCGGCAGTGCCGAGTACATGCACCCGACTGGGCTGGCCCAAGAACGGCGTCGAGGAGCTTCGATCCGGAGGACACGCGGCGTGACTGCAAGGCTTGCGTCGGAGGGAAGCTAGCTTGCAGTGGAAGGTGCCCGAGCCGGAAAATATCTGAAGACCAAATGTCAAATTTGCCCCTGAGGGGTATGTATCACTTAGGGGTAGTTTAGTCTTTAGGACACCACCACTTGGACTACTAATAGGCCCCTTCAGGGCTGGTGGCTGTTATCTCTTTAGTTATCTTTTATTTGGCTTGTTTAGTTTTCCTCTTCCTTTCATCCCCTCCACCTAGAACTACTTCGAATCATTCCTAGTTTGTATAGGTGAATTCATGGTTAAGTGATTTAAATTATGCAGTTCATCTTTGTGCCATGATTTGATTTCCCGAGCTCCTTTTCCCTTTTCTATTTTCGTGGGTATTTTTGGAGCTATTTTTGGGGGATTTTCGTTCTTCTCAATCTAGGGCGTTTTCTCTCGGATTTCTTTGGGGGATTCACGTATGAGTGCCTTGTGCCTCTTTTGCTGGTGATCCTTTGCCCCCAAGCGCCGAGAATCGTTTCAGATTTGAGATTTTCGAGATGAACTTGATGTCATGGTGTTCATCACGAGATCTGAGTTTTCGGGAGTTGTGCTGAGCTAGAGGCCGAGATCTTTTGGGAAAACACTCCACTGGAGGTCTAGATCATCTGACCAAAATCTCGCCTCAAGAGCTCAAGCCGTTTGGGAGATCCATCCTCGAGTTGACTTTGGGGCTGTGCTGTTTGCGTGTACCCGGCACTGCCGAGTTGTGAAAATCGGCACTGCCGAGTACATAGACTCGACGGGTGCTTCTGTGCTGTGTGTATTCGGCAGTGCCGAGTTCTGAAAACCGGCAGTGCCGAGTACACACACCCAGTGGCTGTTTCGGTGAAGTTTTTGGATCGAGGATTCTTTCTGTGTTTCCGCTGCATGTTTCTTGTTACTAAGGTCAGTAGCATCTCAGTTGCTACGTGATCTTGGCAAGATTGTGATACGAAGTCCGGAAGTGATTTTGGGGTGAAAGCCGAATTGATTTGGAGAAGAAAATTTTATCGGCTCCCATTCACTCCCCCCTCTCTGGTCGCCGTTTCGGTCCTTCAATTGGTATCAGAGCCGGTTACGGGTCTTTGCGACTCTAACCAGTCTAAGATCCAAAGATGGCGTACCAAGATCGGGGTTCCGGGCCTCCGCACTTCGATGGGAAGAACTACCCGAACTGGGTTGCGCGTATGGGCGCTTTCTTGCGAGGCAAAGGAAAGTTGCTGTGGGATGTGACGAAAGATGAAAACTATGTCAATCCCACCAACTTAGATGCCCAGGATGCAAAGGAGAGATTTGAGGCGAATGCCCGAGCTGTTGACTACTTGTTCCGTTCTTTGTCTGCCGAGGAGTTCGAGCGTGTTTTGGGCGAGGACCTAGCTTGCCAGATCTGGCAGAAGCTCAAGGTAGCCCACGGTGGTGATAGCCATGTCAAGGCTAGGCTTTTCTCGATGTACAGGAGAGAGTATGAGAACTTTGCTCATCTGCCTGGAGAGTCTGTTGATGCTTTGTTTCAGCGTTTCACGTCTATTGTCAACAACATGAAAGCCAACATTACCGTGCTCCCATACTCGGATCATGACCGAGCTATCAAGCTCCTACAAGCACTTGATAGATCCGTGTGGGGTGCCAAGGTTGAGGCGATCATGGAGTCGGCAAACTATGAGACTCTTTCTGTTGACGAGCTTTTCTCGAAGTTGAAGTCCTCTGAGGTTGACAGGCAGTTGCTTGCCAAGGCTAAGAGTCCGACTGATCCCCATAGTCTGGCTCTAGTCGGTGGCTCTGGATATGGACATGCTAACACTCCTAGACACTTTGCTTTGTCTTCTCTTGTGTCCCTTCCAGATGAAGAGTATGAGGTGCTGAGCGAGGAGGATCTCGCGTTGCTCACGAGGAGGTTCGAGAGGATGTACCAGAACCGCAAGGGTTCGAGGCGCGCCGGGAGTACGTGCTACAGATGCGGGAAGATGGGCCACTTCATCGCCGAATGCCCCGAGGAGATCAAGAACGACTACAACCGCAAGCAGCCGCCCGCGAGATGACCACAAGCACCGTCCCAAGGACGAGTACCGCGCCAAGAACAAGAACAAGGAAGAAAGAAGATCCAAGAACAAGCACGGTGGACACAAGAAGAACAGATCTCGAGCGATGGTGGCTGATGCGAGCGACATCGACACAAGCTCCACCAACACGTCGTCAAGCTCAAGCAGTGAAGATGAAGACCGCGGCCGCCGCAAGGAGAAGAAGAGCTTGAACCGCAACTTCAACGGCATCTCCTTCGCCGCCGTCGACTACTGCACCATGGCGCACGACTCCGTGAAGGGCAAGGACGACTCCGACTCCG